>CAKNYM010050280.1:418639-513120 GCA_932195095.1 Andricus curvator
GTAGTTCCCCCTAAAGACCCTCCTGATGTTCCCCCTAAAGAACCTCCTGTTGTTCCCCCTAAACCTCCACCAGCTAAAGGATCTGTTGCTCCCCCTAAAGCACCACCTGTAGTCCCTCCTAAAGCCCCTCCAGTAGAGCCCCCTAAAGCCCCCCCTGTTGTTCCTCCTAAAGCTCCCCCTGTAGCACCTCCTCCGGCAAGAGGATCTGTAGCACCTCCTAAAGCACCACCTGTAGTCCCTCCTAAAGCCCCTCCCGTAGTTCCACCTAAGGCCCCTCCTGGTGTTCCCCCTAAAGCCCCTCCTGTTGTTCCACCTAAACCTCCACCAGCAAGAGGATCCGTAGCTCCCCCTAAAGCACCTCCTGTAGATAGGGGCAGTTGACCTCCAACTTCTTGAAAATAAGACAAAAATTAACCAACAGATTTTTAAGAGGTAGCCGATTATAGTTCAGGCATTACGTACGAATAACTTCTAGAACCTGTTCTAACTTCAGAGTGCAATTTCACTTGATAAAACACTTCATTTAGAGGTCTCTCTGTGACTCCAAAAATTTTTAGAAACAAATTGGACTGAATCTGGAGACAAATTTCGGAAAAAGTGCCAAAAACCACATTTGCGTGGATTGATGGTTTGCATTGCATCCTAAACCATAAGAAGTGCTTCCAAAAAGGAGCAGATAAAATTTTGCAAAACGCTAAAAAAATAACCGTATATCTATAATAGGTTCCTAGTTATGGTCTTTCAAGACACTCTAATATTTTTGATTTTTTTTAATAAAGATTTCAAAATAACTTACAAGAAACTATACAGGAATAGGTCACTTTTAAGATATCATTTCAATGAATTGAAATATGTAAAAAAAATTGTCCTTGAAACCTCACACACAATATTTGGCATGATATTTAACATAACTGCAATAAATTTTATCGAGATTTAAAAATCAATAAATATGAGAGATAGAGTAGAACAGGGTGAGGCAGCCAGTGGGGCGAGGCAGCCAATTTCTTCTTACTCCCACAGCGTTAATTGAAATCGCGCGCCTTCGTAATGTAAGATCGGTTAGGTTAGTCCGCTGTACTTGCCAAAAGTTGAGTGTCGTGAATATCGCAGTTTACAAAAAGCAGCGTCATTTGTGAAAAACTAGTAGTAGAAGGAACATTTTCGTGATTTACGTTTGTTTATCCTTCGTGTATAGGTTGTGTAAAAAAAGTTAAGTAAGTATTTTCAGCAGTAAAATTTTGTGCTTAACACGATGGAATGGTTGGTTTTTCGATATTCAAAATAGTTTTTTTGTGTGCAATTTTTGTGGAAAAAAGCAGCTCTGGGGCGAGGGAGCCAACGAACGGCAGATTATGCCGAAAAGGCTAAAAAGCGAATTGCTTGTGGCGGCCCTCGACGAGGCCGCCCGAAGAAGGTATAAACTCCTTATGAAACCTCGGACAGCAGCAAAGAAGATGACATATCAATTTTTCCGATTTTTTATTTTTATATATCATCTTGGACCTAATGAAGAACTTATACATTATTATATATCTGTGTATTATATGGTTGGCTGCCTCGCCCCACCTTTTTACAGTTGAGCAAAAACATAGCGTCTCTGGAAAACGGTTGTAGAAACTGTAATGGGCAACCTACGTCAAAATGCCACCTAGCAATTTTGTAGCCAAAGAATCAAGCTTTCTAACGACACCATACACATTTTGATATAATTTCGAACAAGTGCTTCTCACGCCAAAATGTGGCGTCTTAGCTGCCTCGCCCTGTTCTACTCTACGAAAAACTGACTTTGACCATTATAACCAACGACATGGCTTCCATATTAAAATTTTGAACATTTAATTGTACTATTCATAGAGAAAATTGTTTTATTTGGATTTTTCTACTTGCAGCTATGACCTTTTGGAGAGAGGTTAGGAATAGGACCTCGGGATGTTCTAAATTACTATTATTAATAATTTACTATAAATTATATAAAACGTTCAGAAATTTTCGTGACCAATTTTAGTGGTAAATAAAATATATTCAGTTTAAAAAAAATCGTCCTAGGATGAAGCTATATTAAGGGTTTCAGCCCGCGGCCACGAAAACGGAAAATTCTAAAATTTTCACAGAACATCTGTGTTGTCTCCTTTTATGGTTTCCAAAAAAAAAGCATGGAAAAGCTTAGCCGTTGAGGTAAACTATATGGCATTTTCGATACCTTGACATTGGCTCTACGTAACTAAGGTCCTGATTTCAATTTCAACCATCGTTACACAGGACGAATATACCTACGTACCAAAAAGCAAGTGATTACAATTGATTATAAATGTGTTGTATGTTATTTTATCATAATCAAAAAATAATTGTTTATCAATTCTTCAAATAAATATTTTTGCATTACTTGACTCCAAGAGACCGAATGTTGACAATGAATGTAGAAGAAATTATAAATTAATTATTGACACATTTTTCATGCATTATTAATAATTATTTTAAAGTTATTCAATACGATATTGCGAAATTTCGTTTTCTTTTCATAGTATTCAGAGACTATAATTGATTATAAATAAATTTCAAACCATAACTTATTATCAATAAACAAAAATTCAAAAAATTCAAAAAGTTCAAAATTTCTTTCAATGAACATTTGATCGTTAGCTATGAAATCGAACTTTTAAGCAATTATATTGTCAAGCAGATCTGTAGCGATCTTTACATTTCAAACTAAAATCATATATAAATGACATTTTAATGAAAAATGTGTTTTTCTTATTAATGGATTCATAGAAGAAATCTGCACTTTTTTCAAAATTATAGAATATCAAAAAATGCATATATTGCACATAATAAACATTGAACAGGCAAATAAAAGTCCTTTAAATATTTTCGTGATTTTGTGAAAAAATAAGCAAGTTTAAAATGTATGTGATGGAAAACTAATGTTTTCAAATCTTCAATGTGAAGTCTTTGGGCAAACTGATCGAATGAGAATTTTTTTTTTTTTCTATTCACAGGGAATTTTATCTACTATGCATTTAGTTATTAGCAATTTTTATATAAGTTGTCCCCAAAATGAATTGATTTGAAAAAACGTCACGTACTTAAAAAAGGCCGGAGACAGAGTAAATTTTGAAAAGTTGCCTTTTTTAGAAAAAATTGGTCTTCTCATAAAGGTCTTATCTCAGATCCTATTACAGAAATTTTAGATTCTGCGATAAGAGAGCCCCACCGCAGCTGCAGTGGAACTGAACCACACAAAACTGAAAACCTTCAGAGTTTCATTTGAATAAAAAACTAAACTTCTTGGGCTCAATTCAAAACAATAGATGCAATATGGTGAATTTTGGGAAATTTTCCTCAATTAAAAACAATCAACTTATAATTTAAGAAACATATGTAGTTCAATGTTAATTATAACAAAATATATCAAATTTAAAATATCTGCATGATCGTAAATATGGCCTTTAAAATCAAATTGAATCCTTTTCTATAGAAATTATCATTATATGGTATGCGTAAAAATAAATATTCATAAAATCCCGTTATTTTATGAATTTTTTGTTGTTGTAAAAAGCCGCACGTATGCGCACGTAACTCTGACCTGATTTTAAAGTATAAATACTAGCCAAGAAAATCCCAATAGTTACAATGTTGAATCCTGTAGAATAGTTAAAATAAATTAACTCGAAAATGACGATTTTGTCCTTTTTTATGTTACAATTAAGATAATCAGTATTTACATTATGTTATTGATATATGAGGGTGATTTTCAAAAAGTTGACTAAACTTTTCAACCTGCCTAAAAAAATTATTTTTTAAATTAAGGGTAAGCAAATACAGTATTGAAATATTAAACTAAGAGATTAGTGCACAGAAAAAGCAAATTGTGAATCTAACGCTAATTTCGGGGTACCTTTTCCCTGCAAAAAAAATTAGTCTTGATAGTGTGAATGGTACGGGCTTGAGATACGAAACGTAACCTGCTGTCAATTGTTTTTACAGTTTTACGGCAAAAATAATAGAAATTAGCTGCAACAAAATTGATCCCAGAGTTTTTACTGTGTGTATGTTTTTGTGTTGGATAGAAATTTTGTACGTTGCTCAAGGTTGCGTGAGAGGACAGGTAAAAATCTTTTTAAAATATATACAGGATAGTAAAATTTTTTTAAATTATGGGAAAAATTACTATCTTCACGAATAGTTTGATTTTTACTTCAGCGTATCAAAAACATTTCATAACAAATATTGTTCAAAATTAGTGATCATTAGTAAATAAAATCTTCCTAGCTATAAAGTTAACAATTTGAGCCCGCAATATGAATGGTTTGAATAATTATTTCAGATTTTTGTCCAAAAATGGCAATTCAACGTGACCAAATAAAAAACTTGTGTTACGAGAATTTTAACTGATTTTTAAAATCCTCAACTCTAACATGTTGAACTCTTCTCTTGATTTTTATCTTTGTTAACTTAATTTAAGTGATAGCTCTGCATTCTAATTATTCAGAAAAGGGCATTAATATTATTAAGCAAATTTTTCATTTTCAATTTGTAGGTTGGGACAGGTGCATAACAGGATACTTTGCGTACTTTTTTTATTTATAATATCTAAATAAAGTACTCTAAACTTTCAAAACTTTACTAAACCGGGCTTTGATATAAGTAATTTACTAAAATAATTTTCTAAAAAAATTATTATTCAAGCAGCAAGTGGAAAATGACTAAGACTGAAAGTAGTCAATTTTTTCGCAATCATCCATAAGCTGTAATTATTTGTCAAAAAATGAACTTTCTTATCCAACGTGTTTTATTTTAAATGCCTTAATGCTTATAATTATTCCAAAATACACAAAAGGCATGGTTAATTTGTGTATGAGAAAACCAGAGTTTTACTTGCAACATACGTTGAAGGAATTGAAAGAATTGAATAAATCACAATAACACCATGACAAATTTCAAGATTATGCAAAATGATACCTGAAGAAGTAAAGAAAACAAATACACTTTTAAAAATGTAATTGCAGAAACTGCTTGTTTTCATGGCACTGGCTCACGGTAAGTTGGAGCAAATTTCACTAGATGGATGGAAATTAAAAACGGTTGAAGTCTGGTACTGGATGAGTAAGGAGGTGGGGAGGAGCCTTAAGAATCAAGCCCCTCCACTTACATTCGTATCTTCACGCGGCCCGCGAAGTGGAGGGGCTGGATTTCTCAGTTTCCCCGCGCATCACAAACAGTTGATTTACGCCACACTTTACAGTTTAATAACTATCGAATTATGTGGATAAAAAACGAATTTTCTTCTTATGAAAGTTCGATGCAAAAAATATATGTAGCATAGAAAGCCTGAACAGATAAAATGTTTCTTTTCAATTTTTCATAAAATTTTGTCCACCTTTTTTTGATCCAAAAAATTGCATTTTGAAGTGAATATGGTCCGAAAGTACACAATGCCTAGACTATTTGTTTATAATTCAGTTCACTGCATACTTAAAATTAACAACTCCATAGCATAGCACGTAAATATTATTTTGGTATATTTCAAAAGTCTTATATATATTTACAAATAATAATCTTTTTAAATATGCTATTTATTTAGTATCAAATGTCGGAAAATATATTGCTTATGTAATTTGGAAAGAAATTAAATTCATTAATTGAAGTCTGAAAAACTATTCTTTTGAAAACTCTGGTATTTTTAATTTAACAAAATATTACTTATAATATTATAATTACCAAGTGATATGTTGAAGGCCACGTAGACAACGAGCAGAGCAATACCACAGCACCTCATTTTCTTCAATCGGAAAAAAATGAGTTCTGTACAATTTCACGCACTTTTAATAAGCCTTTTTGAAAGATCGTTCCTTGCCATATATACTTGCTGTTATCTCAAAATTTATGAGAACCTATTGCATATATTTACATTCTGGAATGGAAGGCTTTGAGTATTTTATGATATCTATACTTCAGAGATTTATTTGATATTCATATGATGTGCGTCACATACACAACTGAAGTAACTAAGTTCATACGTTGGGTATACGTATGTCATTATCACAGAACGAAACATTTAAAAACTCTCCACATGGTGGTGCTGATAAATTGCGCGTGAACTACACACCCATAATGCTAAACACACTGTTACTGCATGTGTTACATATTCAATAATTTTATATTGTCTCCGTAAAGAAGACTAAGTAAAATATCTTCTTCATATTCATAAGCAAGAGTTTGTTTTTAATTTGAGCTGGCACAAATATAATAAAGCTTCACGTGATTAGTACGTCAATGTCATGATTCATCGCGGCAATTTACTTTGAATTTGTAGCAACGTTATCAATGTTTGGAGTAGATAAAAGATCAGAAATCCCTTACTTTTTCATGACGCAATTCACATATAGAAAGATTATAGTTAAGGCCATTCACAAAATACGTGCTAAAAATTTCAGGTATATTTAGCACCTGCCGATTCCTCCATGCTGGATTTTCCATTCTTTTAACATGGAGAATGAAACTCTGACAGCCCTCCCCCCCACGCTAAACCGATCATGTATTCTGTAAATTACCAAAATTCTAAATTGAAACATAAAATTGATGAAGCAACTTTGAAAAGTTTTTATTAAAAGTCTGGCGAATGGCATAATTGTTTCTATATTGATACGAATGTCATATATCCAAAACTATTTTCTTCAATAACTTAGATCTTAACCAAAATTTGACCTTGAAATAATGAAAAATGTATAATTTTGTTGTCATATTTGACTACACTTTAATACCCATAGTAGATAAAATTGCTGGTTCAAGAAAATAAACATCCTTCAGATTCCACCTGATTTGATTTTTTTACAAACAGAATACCACATTGTCAAGATTCTTAAATTGATTTTTGTTTTTATGTATTTAATGCATATATTAGGAAAAGGGCCATTTCGTAGAATAGATTTTTTTCTCTGCACAAACCATTCACAAATATTATAAAATATCTGAATTATAAACAGAAAAAAAATCATTTTAAACAAAGAAACGGCGACAAAACGTACTCAAACAAAACTGAAACAAAATTGCATCATATTAAGCAATATGAATACTGTAAGCAATTCAATTGTTTTTTAGTTCTCACATTGATCAAAACAGCGGACATAACTGAAGTTCAAAATGAGTTTATAAAAAAATGCCCTGAAACAAAATTTAATCCCAAGTTCCTTCTGTGTATGCAGGGGAACTCGAAGAATTAAAATAATATGCTCTAACGCAATGGTCAATTGTGTAACTTGATGAAAATATCAAATTATTATTGTCACAATAAATTTGTAGAAAAAATAGATAAATTCTCTCTTATAAAAATCTGACTTTTCAAGAGTGACTAAAACTCTCAACGCTACAACAACCAAATTTACCGTGTTTAATTTTTGAGTAGCTATAGGTATTAAGAATGCGACATTTTATGATTCCTTGTGAAATATTATTGGCTCTTTGAAGAAAAGATTTTTTTGTGCCATGTGTATACATATTGTACGAAATTCTTTTATTACTGGTTTAAGTAACGTGACAGTTTTTAGTTCCTAAATTATACACACCGTAATGGCCATGATTCTGAAGTATAATTATAACACTTTTATGATTTCATCCATATTTGCGAGGATAGCACATAAATTTTGTATTATATGTAAAGTATGCATTTCGTAAAAAGGTCCAAAAGAATTTTCTAGTCTATCAATTTCAATTTATTGGTGGTCCATAACGACATGATAAAAGTCGACGATTGTCCACGAGATATGTATTTTTTAGGTTAAACGATACTTTTAAGCATTTCACTATATTTATGTATATAATTTTCAGGCAGTGACGATAATAATATGTTTTTATTTAAAGATCATAGCAGATCCTTATTCACAAACTTAGGCACCCAATCTTTCATTATTTGCACATTATTGCAATTTAATCTTAATTTACGCAATTGACTTCTAACAACAGGCACAGAAATTACAGTTTTAGCTACTTAAATCAAAACAAAATTGTTATTGCTGTTTTATGCATTTCCATCCTTTTTCCTTTTTTTATTAATTATAATAGTTTTTCCAAAAATGTTCTGCTAACAATATTTTCATATTTTCAATGAGCGAAAGTTCATTATTGAAAGTTTTTCCTGATTAGAATAAAAAATAAGATATATTTAGATATCTTGACTATGTGTATTGTTTCGTCATAGATAACAAATGCGACGTTTCGCAGCTGAACAAAGTTTCCTCTTTATACATACATTTACAAGGTTGAGAAACAGATTATAGTTCTAAGATAATCAAAATTGTCGATTATTATTCTATTATTATTAATTGCCGAGTATGTCAATTTTAGAGTCAAATGTGCACGTATACAATGGGCTTTTGAGAATAAAGCTACATGTGGCAATACAAAAAGACATTATGGTTTATTTTCTAGCACTTTTTATTGAAAAAAAGTTCTTATTGTAAAATAATACATTCTGAAGAAAAGTGACTTGGGAATGTTTAATGTCCACAAGAGTCTTTATTTCCAGTTAAAGCTCATCGACGTAGTATATGTACAACTGTAGGTAGGCAAATAGTATGTGTAATCCGGAATATTAGTTTATTGCGTCGCAAATTCTATTTTCCCCAATATTTATTTTACCGAATATCAATTTTCTATAATTTTTATTATACTAATTGCCGAATTAACAAATTTTTATTTGTGGGAATTACTTTTTGTTCTCATTTTTATTTTTTCGAATTACCATTTGTCATAATTTTTATACTCCTGATTCACGATTTGATATAATTTTTGTTATACCGAATTATAATTTGACGCCATTTTTATAATACCGAATTACAATTTAACATAATCATTTTTATCAGAGATACTATGTCACATCATTTTTATTGCTCCGAAAAAGAACGTTACCTGAAATTCATTAAAACGAAACGCCATTTGTGGTAATCTGCATGTCATTGAAACTGTATGTAACGGAAATGTGATTCTTCCGCAAATGGCGCGTGGCCTTGTGATTAACTGATTCGAATTTCGCGGCATTATTCAACCAAACAGCATGCCAGACGCTATTTTCGGAAGAATAAAATTCCGGTTACATGCAGTTCTGATGATCTGAGGATTATCAGGGATTATGACAGATATCGTTTCGTTTAAATATATTTTAGGTTATGTTTTTGTTCAGAACAATAAAAATTATGTCACATAGTAACTCGGAAAAATAAAAATTATGTTAAACACCAATTCGTTATTATAAAAATTATGTCAAATTATAATTAACTGAAATCAAAATTATATCAAAGGGTATAGCCGGGTACATGCATGCAAAAAATGCCCCCAAAGAGAATAAAATGTTAAGTCAGCCATTTCAAAGCATACAATCAAAAAAAAAAATTTTCCCAAAATTTCAAACCGTTAGCCTCCATATTGGATGAGTTAGAGAGGGGGGTGGGGTAACGCTCATTTTCGTTTTCATTTTTTTTCTCTGTTTCTATCGTTAGAAAAAATCTGAGAAAATTCACAGGACTTCTTTCATCATTCTCAAGGTGCATAATTTTTTCGAAAATTTCTTATAAAAAATTAAAAACTGTAATTTTTACATATTCCAACTCCTCAGGTCCATTGATACATGAATATATTCATATGATACAATTATATAAGTCTATTTATACATTATTACATACATCATATATACATAATGTATATATACATTGTACATTATTAATGAAAATATACAATGATTATTTGTGGTACTCTATCATTTTTAAAATTTTTGGGAAGCTTCATTTATTTATCTGATTTAGTTTCATATTGATTGAAAATGCAATCGTCGTCACTTTCCTCTTCTAGCACAGTTACACATTTTGTGTTTGTGAATAAACTGCTCAAAATTTCTTTCGGCCTGATGATTCTCGACAAATACCGACCATAAGCTAAATAGTATACTACCATCGGAAAATGTCGGGACGATCAGCGAAAGTACTAATTAAAATCACTGCTGACTTTGAAACGTGATTACTCGTTCTCAAAAGGTGCTAGTAACTTCTTTAAAAGTCTGTTAAAGAGATTATCAAATTACGCATCGAATAAGCCCTAATAAAGACATTTCCTGATATTTTGAAGAGAATATACCACGTGAGAAGTTTGAAAAAAATGCAAGAATTTCTCGAATTTTGTACCTTGACTTCAACTTGTAGCATGACCTACACTGAGCGAAGAATTCCCGTGTAGTTCGGGTTTACACCCCAATAGTTCGGGTGGTTTCTCTTTTTTTTTGTTTCACACGAAGGTTTGGTGCGCTTGCACTACTGAGACGTGCGATCACCCGAACCATTCGGGTGCTCAACCGAAACAGCAGCAACCGAAGTGGTGGGGGGCCCGCCCCAATACTTGGGGAGCTTGCACGAATAATTCAAGGAGATTCGAGTCGTCAACCGCGTTGGATGTTGCGCGTTCGACGTTTGCGCATGTTCGCTAATGGCCGCAGCGGATGAACATCAGGTTCTTCCCGAATGTCACTCTTTCTAGGTTATGTCGAATTTATTGTTCATCACTCATATTTATACTAACGGAGCATTCTATGATTAGGTAAATCACATAATCGAAAACTCGATAATGTACATGTAGTGCTTTAGGACAGGGTTGAACTGTAATCATCAACGTGTAAGATTTTAAATTGATTCCAGTTGTCTAACGACCTTAATCATTCGTGCCACTACCCGAATCATTCGTGCAAGCTCCCCAAATATTGGGGCAGGCCCCCCACCACTTCGGTTGCTGCTGTTTCGGTTGAGCACCCGAATGGTTCGGGTGATCGCACGTCTCAGTAGTGCAAGCGCACCAAACCTTCGTGTGAAACAAAAAAAAAAGAGAAACCACCCGAACTATTGGGGTGTAAACCCGAACTACACGGGAATTCTTCGCTCCGTGTAGGAAAGTTTTAGCAAAAATCTTAAATTCACGCCACAGAGTGCTCAAGGTCTTATCTTTAATTGACGGCAATAAAACTTCTTTTTGGCTTAAATTAAAGATGAGATTTCACAGATGACGTCACAACACGAGTTTGAGGTTAAGAAACAAAATCTGAGAAATTCTCGGCGATCACGGCTTTCGAGGTCGACAGCAGTAATCGCCGACTAAAAATTGAAGTTTGAGACTTGGACATTTTGAAACGTATCTTGAGAATCCGTGAAGATTTTCAAGTTTATTAGTGTAAATTAAAGACAAGACCTTAAGACCTAGGTCATGTCACAAGTTGAATTAGAGGTACAAAATTCGAGAAATTTTTGCATTTTTTTTTAAACTTCTCACGTGGTATATTCTCTTCTAAAGGTGAAAAATATCTCTATTTAGGCTCGTTTGTCGAGCAATTTTCTAAGCTTTCTAACGATTTAAAACAAGTTTCTTAATGATTTTTTGAACGAGTAATCACGCTTCGAAGTCAGCAAAGGTTTTTAATAGTTTTCGCTGATCGCCCGAAAATATTCGATGTGCATAGAAGACGTTATTCGTCCTGATTCTTGTCCAGTTCAGTTCAATTTGCCAGAAGAAAACACCTATTTACAGTTTTGAATTTTCATTACTTTTTATTGCAATTATTAGAGTTATTCTTCGATGATTCATTAATAACATTAATACACAATAGGGTGGTTCGAAAGAAAATAATGATAGAAATCGCAAACTATATCATGCATAAAAGTAGTGTATCGGGAACCCCATGGAGTGTACTAAATATGGAATCGATCGATGTGAATCTAGGTAATGCGCACGCGGAAAATAGGTTTCAAATGTTATTATCTACAGAGTTTTGAAGATTTTTGTTTTCATTTTAATTTTTTCACATTTTTGAGGGTGGAAAATTCTTGATCGATTTTAGGATACTATTACGTGCGATATAATTGCCTTTAAATACAACCCCTGTGACAACCTTTTTTTATTCTTTGCGCCCATGAATGTATCACAAATTATTTTATTAGCACTGAAGAGCTCTCTTGGGATTAAACCGAGCTGCTCAAAAAAATCAAGAAAGCTATTCCATTCAACACAGATTTTAATATTTTAAAAATGTGTAGTGCTTTCAGGTTTATCCTTCATACATCTGGAATTTTTAAAAATTTCATTTTGATCTTAATTTTGATGCCAACCTTAAGAAGAAAAAGTATATTTTCATTAAAATGGTATATTAGAGCATAATTATCTCGCTTAGATCAGTATCATGAGATTTGTCAAAAGTTTATCGATTCGGCATTCAGTACACTTTATGGGCTGAAGAAATCAGAAATGAATTACTTTTATGAACATTTTTGTTGACAATTGACTCTTATGCACTAATTTTAGGCATGGTATTGTTTGCGATTTCAAACATTTGTTTTTTCGACCCACCCTAGTACACAATGGAAGATAATAAATAATTTATGAGGTGATAAAAATAATATATATAAATATAAATATATATATATAGCGTTATTTAATAATTACACTGAAATGCCTTATTTGTGCATGAATATCAAGTCGATATACAGTTTCGCATATAGAAAGATACAGTGAATTTTTTATCGATAATCAATTAGGCGGATTCGAATTAACCAATAACGATCGTTTGTTCCAGAACAATCATATTATGAATGCTGCAGATGAGTAAAAATGCAAACACGTTTTCTTCAATATCTCGGCGGTATTAATGCAAAGGTCTTTGAGAGAAGCAGATTTATGTTTAGTATTTGAAGCGATCTTGAATTGTTGAACGTTTCTGCAAACCATATGGGTCATCTTGAGTGAGCTTTCAGGGTTGAAGCTGGATTATTCAGTCTAGTGGAAGGATCAAAGGAGGCTGGTGTGCATCTGAGATGGAAGGGATTTGAAGCACTCAGTATCGGAGATAATATCAAGGAGTAGATCGTCTTGGCTGTCGAACGTCAATTGTTCAGAGATTCCCTATGGCCATGAGCGTGTCATCACATGTACCTTGGTACATCACTCTACCCTTTGTATCTTCTCTGTACTGCTCGTCCACCTCAGTTTCTACCCTCCCACAGTCCTCCGTAGACACGAGTACCCCGTGGTCACAAACAGAATTATTTATGAGCTTGAATGCGAGCCAAAGCTCGTCTATAAGCCACTAAGACGCTGCGCTGCCCCAACTATACTGGCAGTATTCTCGCAGCTTCGCCAAGGCACAAGTCTTGGGTTCAGGTTACAGGTTCCATTTGAATTCAAAATTTCGGCCCACTCGATCCATGCCAGACTGTCTATAAAGGACAAAATAAAGAAGGGACACATATATCTTCTCTACGGAAATCAAAGTGCTCCCTGCCGAGAATGCAAATGATGGTTATGCAGGTCTCGGATGGCTTAAACTTGATAAAGACGAATGTCGATCGCAAAATTTGTATTGAGGCTATATCTTATGTGAAGATATTTCAAGATTTGAAGTTTCAAGTCTTCCACAGGATATGTTACCTTCCAGCTTGAATTGGAACATGTACATTATATATATATATATCCATCTACCCCCTTGAGCTTCCCGAAGGAATAACACAGGGAAAATGCCATTTTTTACAAATAGAAGGCATGAGTAATTTCTAGTAAAACTGGTGCAAATTAAAGGAACCTCTGAAAAACACTTCCCATTTAAACATAGAGACTTAAACATTTTTATCATTTTGATCTGAAAAAGGCCGGCTGCTTTTCCAACTTTTTTTTCTGATTGAATTTTAATACTCCGAAAAAGTTGCATACTCATAGTAGTTAAAAAATTCTCACAAATATTTTAACTGTACGGTTGTTATTAGTAGAAACTAACAAAAAATCGGAAACTCAAAAGAAAATGTCTTGTTCAATTAGTTTTTTTTTGAAAATGTGCAAACATGTTTTTTTTATTGAGTTAAATACACACTTTTTTGGAAAAAGTAGAATATTTCGAACCTGATATTTCTTAAGCCTAAATTAAAAAACATATTATTTTACTTTCATGTAAATGCATTTTTTCGTGGTGTTAAAATGTTTCAAAGCCGCAAAAAAAAAGATCCCAAAATTACTAAATCAGGAAAAAAAATTTTCCGAACAAACAGAATAATAATATATTTCTATGGTTCGAGCTCAAGAAATTTCAGGTTCGATTTATTAAAATTTTTCCAAAATTTGTGTATTTTACTCAAACCAAAAAAAAACATGTTTTTTGCACATTTAAAAAGAATTGCAAATCGAACCAAAAATTGTCTTTTGAATTTCTAATGTTATATTAGCGTTAACTAGTAATAACCGCACATACAATATATGCATCATAATTTTTTAACCAACAGGAAACATTTTTCTTCATTTTGAAAAACTTGATTTTTCAAACGTAAAGAACTTACAGAAGATATTGTCAAATAGAAAAAGGGGTTTACAGGTGAGTAGTTGGTATAGGTGGACAACTTTTGTAGGGTATAAAATTTCAACTAGAAGAAGGAGTTGAAAAATGACCACGCCTAATCTATACATCCCCATCCAGCATTGCCCAAACACGACCTCCTAAACAAGGATCAAGTATTTTGAGGTATCTGAGTCGTATTTTATAGTAGGAATCTGTATTATCATCGGAGAAGGTAATTATCGATCCGTTGAGAAATCCAATCACACATTTGTGAATAATGAAAATCTACAATATCGATCAAAGTTAAATCCTCTAATACAGACAAATTATTTCGTCATCACAGACTAGATGGAGATATAAATTGAAATTTATTAAATTCAATTTATTCAGAAAAAAAGAATCTCTCTCCTTTCACTCCACTGGGATTCGAACACCAGATCAACTGATTTCCGGTCAGGTGCTCTAACCAATTGAGCTACAGATTCAATTACATGAATTATGACTATCAATATTTAAAATTGATTGTTTTTAAATTAATATTTGAATTATTAAACAAAATTCATTTGTAATCAAAAAACAAAACAAATACTCTATACCAATACACCCATATACCCAATACTATTTTCCAACCGAGCAAGTCACGCCTACCCCGAAAGGGAAATGGCTTAATGGTATAATAATAATAGTGTGACTAGGTAGTATTATAAACGTACATGAATGCACGGATATTTAGACTCGGCCTTTTCTTTAGAGAAAAATGTTTTCACATTTCATCACATTTTGGCTGTTTTGTCCAAAAATATTGTTTACACAATAAAAGTAAGTGTAAAAATATGTATATGAAATTTTAGAACTTGATAAAGTATATTCAAAAGTTTGTATAAAACTACATTTTTCCGTCATATTCTATACAAAAGTTATATCTAAATAATAAAAAATTGTTGAAATAAATAACAGCACAGTGAGTCCATTGTGCTGATTTCTTATTTCAACTCATTAGTTTGTGTACTCGGAGGTGGAATAATTTAATAGTTTGTCCAAAAAAATTGTTTTGGTAAATGGAAATTAGAAAAAATAAAGTTGTATATAAGGAATAAAAATGCAAGAAATATCAGTATGATATGGATTTAGTTTAAAAATGTGCACCAAAAAGCCATATTGCTTTTTACATTACCTGATTATTTCAAGTAATTGATAGAATAGCAAAAAGTTGCGATGAGATATGAAAGAAATATTCTTTAAACAGTTAATAATTTTTAAAAAAGTACAATAAAGTTTTCTATTTCTTCACGAAAAATTGTCTGTAAAAAAACTACCAAAGAGTTATAATTACGACCAATGACCCGGAAACCCTGTGGAGCAATACGAAAAAGGCGATAAAGGCAGCCGCGAAACTGACGATAGGTTTTAAGAAAGTAACCAAAAGCAAACCATGGTTTGACGAAGAGTGCAAACTCTGGTTTGAGAAACGTCGGAAGGCCAGACTAAGTAGTTTACAAAATAAGTGCGATCAAACACATCAGAAATATCTCGAGATTAGCAAAAGTACAAATAGGCTCCATAGATTCAAGAAAAGGGAGTGGGAAAAGAATAAAATACTAGCAATAGAAGCGCATAATAAACAAAATAACCCGCGTGAGATGTACAGGGGAATCAATTTTATAAAGAAAGGCTTTCAAAGTAGAACGGAAGTAATGAGGGACGAAAATGGCAATCTAGTAGCCGATGCGACAGAGAGACTGAATTTATGGAAAGATTATTTCGATAAACTATTAAATGTACGCGAAGCCCCCGTTGAAGGTAATCTTGGCGAAATCCACACTGCTGATCTATTAATTAACGATCCTACTGATATAGAAATAGAAATGGCCATAAAGAAGTTGAAAAATAACAAAGCCGCGGGCATCGATGACCTACCGTCAGAACTGATAAAAAATGGAGGCCCTTGCCTCACAAGGCAAATTTGTAAATTGATACGCGCAGTTTGGAAAACAGAACGCATGCCGGAAGAATGGAATACCTCTATCATTATTCCCATCTTTAAAAAAGGCGATAAAACTAACTGTAACAACTATCGGGGAATTTCACTTGTGCCTTCGTGCTACAAGATCCTGTCTAATGTTATCCTAAGTAGACTAACTCCTTTTGCCGAGGAAATCATTGGGGATTACCAGTGTGGATTCCGCCGAAACCGATCTACAAGCGATCAAATGTTTACAATTAGACAACTGTTAGAAAAGAAATGGGAATTTAATGAAGCAGTACATCAGCTATTTATCGATTTAAAAAAAGCTTACGACTCTATTATACGCGCGCGAATGTACTGGATCCTAGAGTTCTTGGGTGTGCCAAGAAAATTGGTTAGACTTATCGAAATTTGCTTAAGCGGCAGTAAGGGTAGAATACGCGTAAACGGTAGTTTATCTGAAGAGTTTTCGATCCGCGATGGCCTGAAACAGGGCGATGCACTTTCGTGCGTCCTTTTTAACTTAGTTTTAGAATACGTGGTTAGGCAAGTGCAGGCGAATCCGACCGGTGCTACCCTCAATGGGGTAATACAAATTCTTGGATATGCGGATGATCTCGACGTACTAGGGGATGATAAAGAAACGGTAGCTAAAAATGCAGAAATCTTGATCACAAAAGCCAAAGAGATTGGCTTGGAAGTTAGCGAATCGAAGACAAAATATATGACCGTCGTCAGGTCCGGACAAAGTAATCAAGACGGGGATCTAATGGCCGGAAATATGAAATTCGAAAGGGTTAACGAGTTTAAATACCTCGGGTCTATTATAACTAGCGAAAATAAGATTAAAACGGAAATAAATGCGCGGCTACACGCTGGCAATGGGTGCTATTATGCAGCAAACACGCTACTAAAATCGCGATCGCTATCTAGAAACATCAAAGTAAGAATTTACAAAACGATAATAATGCCGGTCGTCATGTACGGGTGTGAAACGTGGGCGCTGACGAAGGGAGAAGAGAATAGGTTTAGAGTTTTCGAGAATAAAGTACTTAGAAAAATCTATGGTCCAAAAAGGGACGAAGAGACCGGCGAGTGGAGAAAACTGCATAATGATGAGCTGCACGCTCTCTACGGGTCAGCAAATATTAATAGAGTAATGAAAGCGCGTAAATTAAGATGGGCGGGGCATGTAGCAAGAATGGGCAATAAAAGAACAGTGGCGCAAGTTTTAAGAGGGAGACCGACTGGTAAGAGACCCCTAGGCAGACCGAGAAACAGATGGGAGAAAAATGTAAGGGATGATCTAAAAGAACTAGGACATGATTACTTAAACTGAATGGAGAATGCACAAGACAGAGATGTGTGGCGGTCTCGGGCAGATGAGGCAATGAACTTTCGAGTTCGAACTGCTAATCTATAAGAAATAATAATACCGCGAAATACTTGATCCTCGTTTAGAGATTAATTTTTGGGGCATGCTGGAATGGGATGGCGGTTCAAAAAGAAAAATGCAGTTATAAAGTCACATTTGGGGAATTATTTTTAAGAGACTCCTGAAATTTGCACTGGTTGTATTGAAAATTACGTTGACAGTCTCATATTTGTCAAAAAGCTTCCGAGTGGATATATCTGGAATACTTCAAGTTTATATTAATTCAATTCTACAATAATTCAATTTTAAAAAACCTTTGAAAACTTTTTGGTAGTTGATTAGTAAAGTTGTGCAACAGAAGAAATCTATTATACTGGGCTTATGCAAATATATTCTATCTTAACTTATAACCTAAATGGAACTCCATTGCACTATCCATGCAAAGTACTGTTAGCTACTAGACCTAGGAAGTTGGCAACCTAGAAGTTAGTTCTAACGGCTTAAGTTAGGAGAAGATAGTCTGCATAAACCCTTCACTATTACAAATTTTTCTCAAAGACACAGCCTTATCTTTCCATCCTTCCTAATGATTTTCTTAAATATGAAACCGAAAATCAATAGCCTCCTATTCCATCCCAATTTACCACATGTTGGGCATTTCCTTTAAGAGCAAACAATTGTTAAATGTGCGTGTAATGGGCTGGTAACAGGGTTTTAAGACTGCTGAATCACTCAAAGTGACGGAGAGAAGGTTATTAAGACAATTTCGGTCTTAATTGGAGCTTTCTTACGTCTCTTAAGGATAATGCATTTGTGCTCCCAGTGCTCGAAAACGTAGGTGAATTACTTCGAATCCGCGCACCTTCATCATTGTTGAATTCATACATAATTCCTTCTTTGTGCGAGAATAAAACGAAAATTCATCTCGAAGTCAAACGCAAAGGAAAATGGCAAAACTAGAGATTTGCAAGAAGGGAATATTTTAGTTTCTCGGATATCAAATTAACTTAACTGCGATCTGCTTCAATCTGCTTCTCCAGCAACGGATATCAACAGATGACAAAAAAAATGGACAGTGGAAAAAATATCAATAGTACTGTAATGTGTGAGACCTCCCGATTTTACACCGAATATACTAATAATTTACGCCTCAAATACGTATATTCTGCAAAGTACAGGGGCGTATAGCGAGAAGGTGGAGGAGCAAAAATCTAAAGTTAGTGGAGGCACTAGTGTGTCTCGGCAAACACTTTATGAAGCAAAGCAAAGATCCCTGATAGTGGCAAATCATTTTTCAACTCCGTCATATCAGCGATTTCGTTAAATGCAGTCAAAAAATTTGTCCTTAAGATATTTTAGGGAAATTAAATCTACTCAGATGAAATACTTTAAATCAGTACTGAACCTCCCTCGCAACACTCTTGATTACATGATTAGACTAGAAACAAATAGATATAAATTGAAATATGAGTGTATGGTGCGGGCGATCAGATTGTGGATAAAAATTCTAGCAACTCAAATTAAACACATGCTGTTGCACCTAGGAGATTAAATTGTATTCGTAAAGCAATATCCGGAAGATGTAAAACACAAATTGGAGATGATGTCAAAATTTGAAGAAAGAATCAGAACGATGATTTAATAGCAGCAAGCAATTCAAAATACTCTTGTAATTTTAAGAGCATTGTCTCTGCTACTGACTATTTGTGGAAAAAAAACTATAATAAACTAAGCTTAATATGCACAACTGTCCGTAAATTGTTCTAAGAACCCGAGAATTGTATGGGGTACAAAGAAATATTTATTTCATTGCGACAGTTTTTATCAGGTATGTAACTTTCGAAAAATGAATACATTAGAGCATTTTATTAGGGAATGTACAGCTTACAGTGATTTTATACTCGAAATTATAATAGTATATTATGCAACATGTGCGCAAAATGCGGTTTTACACACGCGTGGTGATCGTGTGCACGAGTGCCACGCGATCACCACAAGTGGGTAAATCGGACGCACATGTTGCATACGATATTTTTTGACACAGTTTGCGTAAAAATGCGTTTTTACACACCCATATAAGTGCGTGAAACGTTAATATAAGTTCGCAAAAATGAGCCGTTTTACGCACTCATATGGGTGTGTAAAAACGCATTTTGCGCATACTGTGTCAAAAAAATGATAAAGCGCTGGTACAGATTTCAGATATTGACTGATATCACTTGGATAGATGATTCATTTATTTAACCGATTAATGCATTAAAAACTCGTGACTTTGGGTTCAGTTTGTGATATAACCCTTTTTGATATATAAATAAGTACATAGATTAGGTATTTCATGTGAGGAACTAAAAAATTGTCACTTATGGATAGCATCTCCTTGTAATTGGACACTGACCCTATTTTATGTTACAATAAACTGAACGAAACTGACCTGAGTTCACGACCTCAATCATTTTGACGAAAAAGAATTTACAGTTGCAAAGAAAAACTTTTCACGACAAACATTTATCTCAAAATTGAAAGCGTAGTAATAGGAGAAGAGAAATATTTTTCTTTCCTGGATATTAGATTAAATTAATTGTAAACTGGTTCTTTGGCAACGAATTGCAAGAAATGTCAAGAGATGGCGCACGGGAGGGTTTTTAGAAGGGGGTAAAACATGCTGAGAGAAGATAGAAGGATGGAGTACGAGCCTCAGGCGATTCGCTCGACATTGCTATGTTGCGGTAATTGCAGCTAATTAAGAGGTTCAACTCTCGTATCTCCGACCTGCCTACGCCCCTCTTACCCTCTTCTCCAACCACGCTTCTTCTCCTGGGGCAGAAACATGTAACCTTCATTCTCTTCGTATTTCCAAGCAGGAGAATTCTCTGCTCAAGACGGGCCGAGAAACACCCTCAAAGCGGCAGCCGTTCTCAGAATATCTCACCGATTTACCCAACTTTATAATACCGTATTATCCGCTGCTTCGTTCGTATTATTACACGCTTGACCGCGTTGCTCTCGAAGAATAATGGACTCTGAAATACTTTTTCTTTCCTTCAGTCATCAGCCCTTATTCTTCAGTTTAGGTCAGACTACTCTGTGATCTAAAAATTGTTGCATCGTATGTACCTGTTCCAATATTTTCTTTATTTAATGTTAAATTTTTTCCGTGTATTTAAGCAAAATATAAATCTCTTTAGAAATTGAGTATTTCCTAAATGAATGGCTAGATTCAGAAAAGGAACAATTGACATTTTTGGCGAAAATGAATTAATAATAATGTATTTATATATATTCGAATACGCTCTATTTAATGTGTGCACCAAGAAAATGACGCGATATTTTGAAGTAGTTCCCTTTCTGCACTTAACGATTCAAATATTCTAGGCATTAAACGATTAAGGTTTCGCTCTCATCTTTTCAGAAAAAAAATAGTCTCAATTATGACCAGGGCCGTTCCTGGACATTTTGTATCATTATATATAAATATATCAAAACATTCAGTGCGAGATTTAAATTAACACCACGTTAAGTTTATGACTGCATTTTGCAGATCCCTGTTGCGATACGCATACAATTTCAAGTAAAATGTACTCGCCTTGCTTTCATCTCAGCAAATACTTCTATCAGTTGTCGTATTTGTGAACAATTTGCGATTTCATACTCGATAGAAATGATATCTAAGTTTTACAGATGATCTCCGGTCATTGATGTTCGTAGATAATTTTTTATAATCTTTAGTTTCGAAAACGATCTTTCCCCGGCTGCAACTGAAACCGTCAATGTAAGCAGTATTCGGTATGGTACAAATGTATTTGAAAAGACTAGCTGCAAATTCTTTTTCAACAAAAATGTTAAAATTTGTTTGGAATTGAAATTTAGATTCAGCATAGGTTTCAAAGAAATTAGTTCATCACATGATTCGAGCCCTTCCAAATCAGATTTGTTTTCGCTTTCGTTTATTAGTTTGAGTTGCACATTTTCGCATTTTTGAAGCAGGTCATAATTATTATTTCTCAGATTGGAACTATTGAAAATAAAATCAGACGAATCATTAAATTTTTTCAGAAATTCAATTCTCTGATCTTTTTCAATAAGTGACCATTACTTTTTTTTCTCTTTCTGCACTGATAACTAGATATGCGTTTTGTTTTTCTTTCGGACATGTGAAAATTACAAATATTCCGAAAACGGGCGAACGTACATTTTTCTGGTCATTTTTCATTATATTAATAACATTTAAAGCAAAAAGTTGATCATTCTTCGTCTTAAAACTCATTGAATTGAATATGTGAAATTTTATAATGTGAATTATAAAGCTTTCAAATATGATTAACTCAAATAATATGTAGTAGAGTGCGGTCAGTATAAACTATTTTTTTATCAGCCTATTTAAAACTACATCGATTGCACTAATCTTCGTTAAATAATCTTTCCTCAAAAAAATTAAAAATAGCAAGCCTAAGTAGAATCGAAAGCGCGTTATTTTTATAAATTCAATAAAACATACAGCAATATACTGCTTAGAGGAGGCTAGAAATGCGGTATTTTCATAAATCTAATAAAAATACAGCAATATTCTGCTTAAAGATGTAGAAAAATATGTCCGAATCTCAACTTGCATTTTCAATTTTTTTGTTCCTTTTGGGTTAGAAATGAACCACACGTAAGGAAAAATAAATCGTTCATGAAAAGAACTATTATTCATCGTCTATTCCATTTTCTGAGTGGTCTTTAATATGCATTTGAATCATTTTTATGTTCTTAAGAAAACAATTAATATAAACTAATTTATCAAAAATTTTAATTTCACACGTTTATGTGAATTCTATTTTAAGAACCTAAAAATAATTTGAATGTGTATGTGTATTAAATACATCCCAATAAGGATGCAAAATTGTAAAACAAAAAACCTATTATAAAAAAACACTAATTTATGAGCCCAATCTTTTATATTCTGTACAATTTTGCATTAAGATGTGCCGTTTTGGGAAAAAAAATCATTTTTCTGTAAACACAGACAGATTCGCGATGAGCGACCTCTAAATATTATCCGATTTATTTTTCCTTCAACGTGGTTCATTTTTTAACCCAGAAGGAATAAATACAGTTCCTCTTTTGTACGTATTTCGAGGTTGCTCCACTATTATTTTAAGCCAAGAATGTAAAAAGTAATACGACGCATTTTGAAGAAAAACGATTTTTTCATTTTTAAAGATTAAAAATCTCACTTTCAACTATTAAAATTCTCATTTTTCTCAACAACGGCGAAAAATATGAATAGCAGCACATAGTTAGAAATCGTTATCCTTTCTGAAATCTATAAAAATATAATCTTACTAGATTTTTGTTTATTTTATCAAATTTCCCAAAAAATAGAAAAAGTCGATCAAAATCGGCTAAAATAGAATTTATTTTAACGAACTTCAAGATTTTATTATTAAAAACATTTGTTTCTAGTTCGGCAACAATGGTAAGTAAATGCTATTTTAGTCTATTTTCATCGATTTTTTCTATTTTGTTGGAAAAATTTGTTAATACACGCGAGATAAATATCTGGTAAGGGTATACTTTGATAGATTTCAGGATGTAGAACAATTTTGAATATTTTGAATTATGAACTACTGTTCATATTTTCCGTTGTTTCGCAAAAAATGAGATTTTCAATATTTAAAAATTAGATTTCTTCAATTTTAGAAATAAAACACCATTTTTCATTACTTTGAACTTCAGGAACCCTAATATTCCCATAGAACATGTTTTTTACATTGTTCTTAAACTAAAAATAAACATTAAGAAAGAAAATGTTGAAGTTACTTAAAGTACATGATATTTTAGTACATTTTGATCGATTTAAATATGTTACTTTTATGGAAAAATTGGTTGAAATACACAAAACAAACAACTAGTAAGGGCATAATTTTATAATAGATTTCAGGAAGAACAATTTTGAACCATGAACTGCTATTCATGTTTAGCGTCGTTTTCGAGGAAAATGGAATTTTAATCGTTAAAAATAAAGAGATTGTTTTTCTGAAAAACGCGTAGCACGATTAGTTTCTTTCTTGGCTTAAAATAACCGTGCCCACAATACATATACAAAAGAGAAGCCGTATTTTTTTTAATACCCCTAATACTGCTACATTTTTACATTCTCATTCTAATGAGAAGGTATTGGTTTTATGTAAAATTTGACATAGTCGGTTTTCATCAAATCTCCACGTTTTGAGACCCCCTGAGCTAGAAAAAACTATTTTTACGAAGGTGTCTGTCTGTCTGTAGTCTGTAGTCTGTAGTCTGTCTGTCTGTCTGTCTGTGGCCACGATAACTTTCGAAAAAATGATCAGATTTGATTAAGCTTTGGCACACTTTTTTATGGCCGAAAAATAGAGAACGAGTTCGTTAACCAGCTATTTTGGATGAAAATCCAAAAAGTGAGCACATTTTGAAAAATTTTGAGACCACTTTTTTTGAAGATTTGAAAATTCTATGTACGGTTATTAGTAGTATGCAAAATGACGAACAAAATATTCTTATGACTTTTCGTGATAAAAAAAATTACTGGAGTTATAGCATTTTCAAAATTCCAAAAAACAAAAAGAAAATGAACATTTTAAGCCGAAAAACGCACGATATGAAAAAAAGTCAACAGGAGAAAAACGTTGATTCCTGAACACCCTATAATATTTTCATAACAACTTTTTGAATTTTTTGAAAAATAAAAAATTCAAATTTTGATCGCACAAAAAATTAATGAAAAATCAAAAAAGCCATTTTGCTGTCAAACTATGCAAGATACCAGAAAAGATCATCTCACCAAAATTGTGCACCTAAAGAAGATCTAGAAATTTCTCATTATTCACTTTTTGATATGACACGTAGTTTTTGTTTTATTCGTAAAAAACAGCATTGAAAATAGAAAAATCAAATTTTCAGACGAATATTACCAGCTACGAAAAAATGACCGAAACAAAATTTGTTCATCCAAGGAAGAGGTACAAATTTATTGTAACTCATGTTTCGATAGGATGCGTGGTTTCTATTTTATTCGTGAAAATAACATTGACAGTAAAAAAATCAAATTTTTGAAAAAACAATGCAAGGTACGAAAACATATAAATGAACAAAAATTGTGCATTCAAAAAAGACTTACAAAACCCGTAATCAATTTTTGTGGTAAGAATATATTCAAAATGAAAAAATTAACCTTTTTGATAAACGGCACAAGCTAAAATAAAATGTTAACTAATAAAATTTGTCGCCTGAATTATATCATTACTTTTCATTTGAAATCAAATACAAATTTAGTAATTCGTATATGAAGAACATATAACACGAAGCACAAAGTGCGCGCTCAGTGTATTTACCAAAACGCACGCCGTAAGTGGGCTCAAACTTTTTTGTTTCTATCACACGGTTCAAATAATTTTCAAATCAAATATCGAGCGCGAAGCGCGAGTGTCTGGATGAGAATGTGTTCCTTAAGGTCGATAGAACCTTGAGTAAATAAAGTTCCTTTTCAGTCTAAAATAAAAACAAATTTAACAATCACTTAATATGTAGAGGTTTTGATAATTTTATAATATTTGCAAACAAACTTTTCATCGAAGTCGAACACGAAGTTCAAAAATCTAGAGGAGCCTAGCGTAAAGCGCGATGCAAATACGCCCGAGCGCGTAGCTCGAGGTGAACACATAATCGAGCGCGAAGCGCGAGATCCAACAGTCGCGCGCCCTAGGCGCGCTCAAACTTGCGAGCGAAGCGAGCCGCGCGCGAAGCGGGCCAGGAGAATGTGCCCGCGAAGCGGGCAGATTTTTTACTCTATAAACGGAGAAAAAGAACTGTTAATGTTACAGGGATCCTATGTTGAAATAGTAGGTACTTTACAAATTTACGGATATAAGTAAAGACGGCATAGTTTTTTTGTGTAAATCTTAGAATAATTTTCGGTAAATTGTTCAGTTAGAAAATTCTGCACTTCTCACAGGATTTTCTGTCAAAAATACAGAAAACTACATGCTGCAACCATAATCTATAAGATTAACATCAACACTTTTTAAAACTTGCCTCCAACTTTATGTATGAAAGAAAACACCACTTAGAACTTGCACTGTCTTTACAAGATGAAGAATACCTGTATACTAAAAACTAACTTGCTTGTTTCTTTTGAGATTTTCTGACAAACCTGGTCATAACTGCTTCAAGTATGATTAGGAATTAGGTAGGGGCAGCGGCAGGTAAGCACTAAGCATTCACTCTGTTCAATTGCTTTTTAAGTGAGATTATGAAGCAGCTAAACGTATCTGCTATCTGTTTCAAAAATCCTGGCCCCTCTACAAATCATTGAATAACTCAATGCATGAAAAAGCAAGAAAATCTTGTCAATCCACATTTTATTACAAAAAAGTACAATATCATTTGATCGCGATGCATCCATACTTTTCGATGCTTTGCAGTGAAGGTGAAAAAACGTGGTTAAAACACCTTTTATAACTTGGTCATCTTTCGACTGTTGTATTTCGTGGAAGAATGCATGAGTTATTTTACAAAAAATTGAGTAGTTACCTTGAAGTTTTATTTATGAGCACATTTTCGAAAAGTTCAAAAATATTTATAACTTTTGTGTCAGCAGTAAATAAAAGCGAAGGATGCTAACTTCAGCGGGTTCCAGGGTATCGATGTCCTGCTTGATCTTTCGCCTCATAAAGTTTCCTTTTCTTTCAACTTTCGTACATCTGGTAGAATGTGCCGCGTGGGTCAACCGACTTTGACAATAGTAGAGGGCAACCCCTTCTATATATCGATTACAATTGAAGTCGACTATTGTAGACAAAAAAACAGAAAAAAAATAATATGCAGTAGCGTGTTATTGATGTAATTAACTGTATTTAGGAACCTACCATTGAATTTGCTGATTTTTTTGAAAAATGTTAAGCCTCAGTAGAGCCTTCCAGCTTGATTAGAAGCTGAGTTAGCAGCCTTCACTTTTATTTACTGCCGACATCAAAGTTATAAATATTTTCAAATTTTTCGAAAATGTACTCATAAATAAAACTTCAAGGTAACTACTCGATTTTTTGCAAAAGAATTCATGCATTTTTCCACGAAATACAACGGTCGAAAGTTTACCAAGTTACAAAAGGTGCTTTTAACCACGTTTTTTCACCTTCATTGCAACTTGGCATCGAAAGTTATAAACGCATCGCGATCGAATGATATTGTACTTATTGTACTTATTCTAAAGCTATATGTAGAGCAATAAACAAATCTAGCGCCAGCCGGGGTGACCGCCCCCTAACAAGACCTTTACCTGGCCGCCCCTGTGTAATGCACACATTGCGCCCTGTCTAGGAACGGCCCTGATTATGATCAGAGCAAATAACAAAGCAAATAGCACTTTAAATCAATATTTGAACAATTTCGAGGCTGAAATTGTAATGTGTATTTTTTTTTATTTAAACATCTTTACGTTACTTGAGGTAATTTGTTTGTGTAATGGCACCCCCTTGCGGTATGCACCCATTACGGGGACACCGACGGCACCAACCTAGTTACGGCTCTGATTATGTCTTCATAAAAGTATTTGTATTCCTTATCCCAAAATGGTATTAATAGAGTTATTATCTCTCATTGTGAATTTATCTAACTTAAAATTAAAGTACGACTGAAAGTTCATACAGGAAGAAACACTTTGCAGATATTCTACAAAGAGCGTCAAAAGTTCAGTGTTCGTACTTTAAAACTTTTTAACAGTATGTTCTTCATCTATGCGCCTATATGTATACATGTAGCGTTACATGAAAAGAAACATGAAAATATTCGTGATTCTGAAAGTAGTTTATTCTGTATGCATTTTAATCTGCATGACTTTCAAAATAACTTGAACTAACTTCTGTGTTAACTTTTGAGAAATTTAAATAGTTAGAAATCGCCTCAAAAACAAATATCTGTTAAGTGTGTGGTGAATAATGTAAATAACTAGCGTTGACTGAAAGATTCCATTGACATAATGTAATGCTATTGTATATGTGATATATACATTATGTTTTCAACGAAGTTTTACTTACATTCGAAGAAACTTTCCTGATAGGATGTGCCTTATACTTAGCAGAAAAGTATTTGATTTTGTTACTTACCTGAAACAAAGAAAAGAAACAACCTTAAATAACAAATAAAAAATAAATATTTACAATCTTTAAGGATATTACAAATTAAGGCATTTAAACTTGAATTAATCTTCCATTATGCATACTTTTATAGTACGCATAAACATAAGGAAGCTTCTTATTCAAATACGTTCAATTCTAAGAGAATACGAAAATTATTGAAGAAATTAAAAAGAGCGAATCCATTTCAAATCATGCAGATGGGTCCAGCTTAGGATGATAGGATGAATCGCTATGGAAATATGTCATCCTATTATTGCTAAAAAAGTCTTTTTGCTTTGAAAATACGTCCCAGTACCTTCATTAGTTTTGAGGAAAATAAATTTAAGAAATAATTGTTTATACATATGTAACTCCAAAACTTTTTATTATATAAAAATGTTTACACAAAAGACTTACATAAAAAGGTTTTATCTCTCCAGTTTTGAATACATGCAGGATTTGACTTCATTCATATGCGTCAAACTTTCCAGGTTAGGTTTAAAATGCACATCTATACGAATTAAAATGTTTTTGACTCCATGTGGACACCTATCCCCTACAAATTTATTTCAAATTTTGCTTCTTGGAAACTATTGTTGACACAGAGACAGCCTAAGCTTTTCTATTTTTTAATTGAATACAAACGCTGAAGACAGTGTTGACAACTACAATAAGAGTTGTGGATGTGGTTGTAATTATCAATATACCAGTCAACATAGTGGTCAACTATTTCCAGCGGTTTTATTTAATTTTTTCGTAAAAAAAGCTTGAGGTTTTTCTCTGGAATAAATCTACAGAATCAGTCGATCATTGCTAGTTAGATTTTGGATTAGAAACAGCAGGTAGACTCGGTGCCTATTTCTGGTACGTGACCACCTGACCAGTATTCAACCGATCCACGCAGTGTAAAGCAGTCGGTAACGCAAATCCAGGCTGCATAGTACGTAGTCCGCGAGCATGAGAGACTACAGGGGCATAATAACCGAGAGTAATGTGTGAATTATTGACTGCTTCCTATCTTGCAACCTATTTCGCTATCGTGTACGTGCATGTGTGTGTTTATTTATGTATATACACACACACTCTCATTTCTCTCTATGTTTGGGTATCCAAAGCTTTAACATAGGGAGGTTAGGTACCATCTCGTCCGTATCATGTCGCGTGAAAACCAGACGCGTGCGTGTGCGTAGATACGGAAACTAAACTCACGCACGCATAGATCTAACTTCACATGGTAGCCACTTGGGGAATAGATCTGCCTTCACGCGTTATAGGCATGGGCATGCTAGATGGTCATTGGCGTAAGCTTTGCACACTTATAAGCTCATCAAAACGTTAGGAGGACCTACAAACATTCATTTTCTTTAGCCGCTGATGCAACAAAACACGTTACGTCATTTTGTAAATACTGCTTAAAAATTTCGTATTAGTTGTAAAGTAGAGTAGACATCATTTCAATGCAGTGTCGTAAAGCAATATGTAGTTTCTTCCAAGATACTAACGAATGTCAGTAATAATAGAGACACTCAGAAGGCATCAACTAAATAAACCATTGACAGTTCCTTAGGGATGCACTCTATGTACAGTAAGCACAACAATTTATAAAATCTTTCCCTTAGTTTTATCTGCCGTTGTAGGTAGTAGCTGTAATTAAATTATTAAGATTGAATAAGAATTGCAGCCTTCTACTAGAGCGAAAGTTAAAACTCATGTTCAGACTACAATCTAAAGATCTTTTGACGACGAAAAATGTGTGCAAACATCTTTTGAGAATAAATTTAGCATTTGAAATGTATGATACTAGAGATAGATGCTGGCTTAGTACAATTTTGGTAGTGGTTCCTATCGAGGAGAAAGTCTAAGAAGGTATAGGATGTGAAACACTCCGGTATGGTTGAGGGATGTTTGGTAACTTTATAACTGCGCATCAGTGTGGTTAACTTGCCATTATAATCTAATTCAATCGAGTAACCCACCTGTGAACAACCCGTGTAAGCATAAAGGGTCGTCTACGCCATTGGCCACCGCAAGCTATTCCCGCGCGGAACCTGTCCCGTTAATTTTGAGTTTGACACGCACGTTGCCGCTATATACTCGCGTCACGAGTTTCCGAGACGAGATCCATGATCTGAACTAGAATGGGTAGGGTAAGGTGATCCATCCGTCAAAGAACAACTTTGAAGGAACGGTGTTAGGTGCTATCATATATATCATCTTGATCGACCCATGCGAAATTCTCCAAAGAGTCAATAATAGCCAATTTAACTTTCCAGGAACATAACAAAAAAATAAATATAAATATCAAAAACGGCATCATACTTCCGGGGGCGGCCCCCGTAACGCAGAGTGTGACATCACAAATGTAAAATAAAAATGTGAAAAACAATTGTTTTGAATGATTGAAAAAATAAAAATTAGTGACTTTATTTTACAAGTGAAGTGAATTCTTTTTAATTAAAAAGTCAAGTTTATCTCTTCAGACCAGAAATTCGTTATTTGGATTGAAAATTTATTTTCCTTGGTTTAAAATTTGACTGTCTTTCAAAAAGATCGTCTTTTTGGTTTGAAGATTGAACTTAATTGTTAAAAATGCAACTGTTGAACATTCAACTATTTGGGTAAAAATTTAACTGTTCATGGTTAAAGGTCTCTTTCTTTAAAAAAATCTCTTTGGATCGAAAATTCGGCCTCTTGGATTGAAAATTTATTCTCATTGGTGTCAAATGTGACTGTCTTTCAAAAACATCGTCTTTTTGGTTTTAAGATTGAACTTCATGCTAAAAAATTCACGGTTCATTTTTTAATAAATTTTTTTTTTTCTTTGAAAATTCTACCATTTGGTTAAAAAATCAACTGTTTTGCTAAACATTCGTCTTTTCGGATCAAAAATTCTTGGTTGAATTCTAATATTTTTTCTATGAAAATTCGACTTTTTGGTTGAAAATTCATCTTCGTTTGAAAATTCAATTATTTGGTTAAATAATCCACTATTTTGTTGCAAACACAATATATTTTGACATGAAAACTTACGCGAGTTATATTGAATTCAATATACTACCTAGGCATTAGTTTTATTTAAAGAATTCATATTTGTATGTCTTGTGTGTTATTTCAGGCGTTTATCATATGAAATCGAAGAAAAAATGTTGACTTAACACGGGTGGGGGCGGCCTCTTCATGACGTCACCGTGGCTGGTCTAACCTTCGTGATTATCTGTGGCGAAGAAGGGGAGGGGTGGAAAAATTGTCTAAAATAGCGTGAAGTAGTTTTCGAACAGCCCCTCATTATCCTGCACTAAACGTTTCAATATTCTTTAAGAACTCTCTAGATATTTAAGAAATAATACAAGACCTTTCTTACGATCTATTATGTCCCTTTGAAGGTGATACATTGAATTTTTCTCGCGGCAACAAATTTGTAAAAATATTCCTATTTTCTCTTTTTTCAAAAATTATTTTTTAACCGAAATTGTAAATATAAATAATTATCATCGACCACTTTCGCTTTTATTTAAGGGCATGCCACAATGTTAAGCGAAAATTTAGAGCATGTCCGGTTGCTGTTATTTACTGACATCAGTGGTAAGCAGGAGAGACAAAGTGCGAAGGAACAAGAGTAAAAAACAAAGAAGATAGGGAAAGACAGAAAAAGAGTGAAAAGCGAGAAAGAGAGGGAGAAAGGCAAGGGCTGCATGTATATATATGTACAAAAAATAAAAAGAGGAAGGAAAAAGCATTTCTTTTCGCGCTGAAACTGTAACTTCCCCCTATTTGTCTTGTACTAATTAACTGAATGTAAAATATACTCTGTCGACGCCTCCGGATATTTAGGTTTCGAGAAACGAATAGAGGTAGAGAAATTGGAAGGGCAACAGTACGTACTCTTACACACAAGCTTAATGCTGTTACTATTAGGCAACTTTTTGCCGCTTTCTCTAATGAAAACTTGACACTTTGTGTGATTTAATTTAACTACCCCCGAGGCAATTTTCAACCAAAACTTTCTTTTCCACGAGATATAAAAAATACACTTTTCATTTGGTACGCATATTTGAAATGAAATCAGCTCTTTATTCCAAACAGTATATGAAAACTATTATTTCAAACTCTCAAAATACGGTTTCTTTTATTATTACGGGAGTGAGTTATTTTAATGTTATTTTAATTTCATAAATCTTTGATGAATTTGTAGAAATAAACGAAGCTGGCGGGATTAGATAAAAGAGAAGTAAACACGACATTGTAGCGCTCAGAAAAATGTTTGTTTAAATCAAAAAAATATTTGTTTATATATAATTTTTTTGATTCAAATAAACATTTTTCTGATTGTGGAGGCTATTTTTTCTTTTTATATTAAAGAAATTGCAGCCCAAGATGAAAAGTTCGTATCTTGCTGTGGCAACGGGTGAAAAGGGGAACAGCGGTAGGTAGTTAGGTAACGGGAATTAATTTTCCTTTTTGGATGTCGACCAGTCTCTTTCATCATAAATGTTATTAATCGCCAGAGGGCCTTTAAGCCCCAACGATGTTCACTATTTAACCGCTAAAGTTTTTCGCTCCGCTCCCATCTCTTTTCTCTTCTCTATTCTGTAAAAGCACTGTAAGAGAATTCCATTCTTACGTTTGCCTTAACGAAGTTCAGGTCGCGTGAACAAACTTTTGTTCCAGAGGAAAAACTCTGCAATTTTTATCGGGAAAAAATTTTCATACAGTCCACCATGGTAAAGTGGACTAGGATGATAAGAAAATATTGCACTTTGCGATTCTATTAAAACAATCTGAATTACACTCAAAGGTGAAATGATTTGTAAGGATGACTCAGCGTTGGTTGAAATTAGAGCATGAAGTTTCATTTTTCGGAAAAGGTGAATCATCAGCCGACAGATAAAAATTGGGTAACACAAATTTCTTAAATTGCATATTTAAAACCTAATTATCTTTCTCAAAGCAGAACATTATAAGTTGCTAAGTCACTGAAGAATAACATTTCATGAAGTCATGAAGTGCAGGAATTCATAAAAATATATGAGAATCTTACATAATTTTTCATGAAATTGAATCACGCAACAAACTTTTAATATTGTTTAAATTTCCGAATTTATGCTTCAAACTTGTGGAATTCAAATTGGAAAACGTTTCGAAAAAGAATAATTTTTTATTTGATAAAATTTTAAAATTAAAATTAATAGAGAGTCATTAAGTTTATTCAAGCTTTTTTATACTCGAGCTTTCTTTATTGTTCATTACTTTTGGATAGTTTTCAAACGTTTTAAATATTTACAAAAAGGTAGCCCTTCTTTAAATAAAAAAAATAAAAAAAGCCCTTCTTTAAATAAGTGAAATTCTATTCTTTGTTTCAAATATTTCAAATTATTGTTTAGAAAGTGTTTTTTCACATTTAAAACTAGATAAGGAGGTATTATAAAGGAATTAGATAAATTGAATTATGTGTGTTTAATAAACGTTTTTTTATCAACGAAACTGGTGTTTTGTCATTAGGCTTAAAAAAAATTTTTTGGACTTAACTTTTCTCTATTGTATATTGGTTTTTAATAGATTCCAACGTTTTAAATAATAAAAGAAATGAATATATTGATCTTTTTTGACATAAGTAAAATATAATTCCATTTTTACAAACAATATTTGTTTATTTTACAAAAAATAACATAGTAGCATAATAATAAATAAAATAGTAATTTTTTCAAGTATTTTCAGCTATGTATTATTAATAAAAATGTAGTGACTTACTACCTGTGTCATCTAGTGAAAAAATATTTATCAAAAACAACAATTGAGAAAATCGAAACTCTTCACTAAAGGCTTTAGATATTTTTACTTCCTGTTCAATCTGTAGTTCAAATCTGAAAAAGTATATCACCAAGTCAAAGGGTGTATTTAATGAATAGTGTAAAGTCCAATAAACTTAAAAAATCTCAAATGATTTTAGCGGTAGTGATAATTTCAAAAATTTTGTTTTTATATATTTTTTTTAATACGGGCAAATATTTTAAATTCTCTTAAATCTGGAAATTCCTTGAAATATTTCAAATTCTCTTAAATCTTTTGAAATCCTCTGAAATTCTTCAATTGTTGTAAATAAATTCATTGAAATTGCATTAAAATATTATGCAGTACTTTGAAATCCCGTGAAATCACATAAAATCTGATAATATTCCTTAAAATTGCTTGAAATTTGTTTAATCTCTTGAAAATTCCTTGGGATCCTTTAAAATACACTAAGATATTTCCAATCCGTTAAAATCCCTAAAAGGTCCCTTGGAATCTTTTAAAATATCCTGGAACCCTAAAATATTTCCTATTAAATTCGTCAAAATCTTCCGAAATTCCAGGAAGATTTTGAATTTTCCAGACAATTTTTTAATCCCTTAAAATCATTAAAGTCCTTGGAAATTTTTTCTAATTTTTTAAATCTCTTACAAATTCTCTTGAATTCTTCAAAATGCCTTAAAAAAATTTTAATCTTTGAAATCCCTTGAAATTTTTCAAAGATTTTGAAGATTCCTTGGAATCTTCTAAAATACCCTAAAATCGTTAAATTCGTTGAAATCTTTTGAAATCTCTTCAAATTCTTGAAATATATTGAAATTTCTTGGAATATTTTAAACTACCCTGAGAAGCTTAGAATTCTTTAAAATCTTTGAAAAATTTCTTTAAAACTGTGAAATCCTTGGAAATCCCTAAAATTCCATGAAATTACATAAAATCTGATGATTTTCCTTGAAATCTCTTGAAAGAGTAAAGATTTTATGTAAACCTTTGCGATCCTTTAAAATCCTTTAAGATTACTGAAATCTTCGAAAATCTTATAAAATTCGCTGGATTTCCTATAAGGTTAGTTTGTTGAAAATATTGCGTAACTGTATCAATTCACCAACCACCTCCCTCCCATATAACACATCGTATAATTGACCTAAATCCCCTCCCGCCCAAAAGGCTGTTAGATAATGTATGGATGACCCTGAGGTCAAAAAAGCGCTATCCCTTGTGAAAAAGTCAAGAATGATTGAAGAATAAATGTGTTCGTTAGTAGACAAATTTACTAAAAAAAAAAAAATCTTACACCCTTTTACATATTGAAACCATGGATAGGAATGATACTTTCAGAACAAATAATTTATACTACTTCACATTGGATTTTATACACTTGAGTTGTTGAATTTAATGTACTCATGTATATTAAAAATGGACAAATTTCTTACAGTCTACATATGTCTGATAAAATTATCGACCAATTTCCATTAAACTAAAACAATATTCATCATTTAAAAAAAAAGTTCGCCTTTCCCTTATTTCGTTACTGAGAAACTTGAACCGTGAAAGTGCTTGCTGATCGATTAAGTTTGTAGCGTTAGAAAGCATTTCACGGTCTCTTTTCAGGACCTGGAAACAAGAGGTTGAAGATATCGGGTTCTGGGACAGAGGACTGGAAGACGTTAAGGTAATGAAAGAAAAGTGTAGGACTTTAATTAGGTTCACTCTAGCCAGAAACTGGCAAACAGGGTTGACAAAGTGCCTCCATCCACCTCGCCTCCTCCTCTGTTAACTTAAGACAGCACGTTGTTTTCTGAGAGAGAACTCTAGGACGAGGGGTTACAGAACTGGAGACAGGCCCCATCATCTCCTAATAAGAGTCCGCAACCCACGACTTTCTCTTTCTCCCTTTGTCCCTTATTTAGTAGAACCTTTTTCAGCGTAGGGCGAAGACAGCCAATTGTGTAACCTTATCTCGAAATTGTTGGTTTCTCTACCTTGTCTGTGCCCTTGTGATTCTGGGAAATAACCAGGGGCAAACAGACAAAGTGAAAAACAGGAAGAAGAGGAAGCATGTACTTCCAGATTAAACATGCGGAAGATGAACAGTCTTTTTTGGAAGCATCGTATTCCTCAAACTACGGGGGACGAGTAGTGAACGCGATGGAAAATGTATGACCCGAGTTTATATGCATCGCTATTTCTTTAAATTGTATGTCGATTGTAATTATTGATGCTCTGCTGTGTCTGAGAAATAAGTTAGGAAAGAAAAGGTATGTAGATGCTAAGTTGATTCGGACAATGTAAAATTGATCAAGCAAAAGGTAAAGTGTGTAGGGGCACGGTAAGCGGTTAGAGGAAGTAACATTACAAACTTAGATAAAGCTTAGTACGTTTCTTGATAATACACTTTAAAAAAGTTTGCGAATGTTGCGTAAGATGGCCCTGTAATGGTAGAGTTCAATAATAACTTAATACGTTAAAAAATCACTTTCATATTTCAGATTTCATACTCTGTTCCTATTTTTTCTGTTTTCCCGTTTTCTAAAGAATTCCTCTTTTTCCCCCTTTCTTCTATAAACTTTGCTTAAATGCGATCTGAATTAATAGAACCAAATAAGGTAATCCAAGTATGTTTGGTAAAAAGTTCATTCTTTATGGCTGAAAAGTTTACAATTCTATTTTTGTTTGGGAATTCATCTAGCTTTGCTAAAAATTCTACTATTTCGTTGAAACTGCAACTATTTTGTTAATATGTAAGTTATCTTTTTTTGTTAAAAATGCAATTAGTAGGTTAGGAGCTGAACTGCGTTGTTCAAATTTTCTCTTTTTTAGTTGAAACTTGTACTATTTGGTTGTTTCATTAAATTTTTTTTTTAATTTCAAATAATTTTGAACTCTTTAGTTAAAAATTAATTTTATGCAGAAGACTTATCATTTTAGTTTAAAATGCATCCTTTTTGCATGAAGAATCAAGTGCTTGATAGTGAATTAATCCGCTTTGGTTGAGCATTCAACTAATTCACTGAAAGTTGTAATTTCTGGTTGAATTCAACTCCTTTACATATCAAATTAAATGTTTTTTTACTTGAAATATGAACTATTACATGTTTTGTTGAGAATTTATTTTTTTGGCTTCAAAATTCAACTATTTGGTAGCAAATTCGTATATGTATGACTGCTTAGTTTGAAAGCTCAAATCTTTTGTTAAAAATTCGTTTTGTAGGGGAAAAAATTAATCTTCTTTATTGAAAATTCGTCTGTTTGTTTAAAAATTGACCTATGTGTCTGAAAATTCATCTTTTCTCAGTTCAAAAACCTAACTATTTTGATGAAACTTCGTCTTTTTAACTAGAAGGTTAATCTTCTTGGTTGCAAATTTATCTATTTAGTTGAAAATTCAGACACTTATTTTAGAGTTCAACTCCGTTGTTAAAAATCTATTTTTTTTTGGTAGAAGATTCTTCATTTCAGATGAACATTCACATCTTTGGCTGGAAATTAAATTTTTAAACTGAAAATTGTGTTAAAGTCCATCTTCTTTGGTCGTAAATTCAAACATTTATTAATAATCTGTCCTTTATGATTGAAAATTCATCTTTTGTGGTAGAAAAGCCTTCTTTCTTGATTGAAAATGAACTTTTTAGTTGAAAATTCAATTTTTGGGTTGCAAAAGCAACAGTGGTTGGTTGAATTTTCATATCTTTTGTTTAAAAATTTATCCATTCAGTTGAAAATACATCTTTGTGGGTTGAAAATGCAAATATTTCGTTAAAACTTCAACATTTTTGTTGAAAATTGGATTATTTTGTTAAAAATTCAACTATTTTTTTAATTAAGCTTTTTCGGTCAAACATTTGAATTTGTTGTTATAAGCTCAGCCTTTTGAATTAAAAATTCACCTTTTATGGTAAAAAATTCATCTTTTTTGGTTGAAAATTCATGTTTCCTGGTTAAACATTTATTTTCTGGTTGCAAACTCAAATGTTTTCTGAAAAGTTAGTCTTTTTGGCTTAAAAATTAAACTGTCTTCTAAAAATTCGTCTTTTTGGCTTCAAAATTGAACTATTTGGTTGAAAGTGCAACTTTTTCGTTAAAAACTATTTTTTTTTTGTTAAAAATTCATGTTTTTGAGTTGAAAAGTCATCTGTTTTTGTAATGAATATTTTTCGGTTAAGAATTAAATCATTTGTTAAAAATGGAATACTGGAATTATGAGGAATTTGAAACGTTTCATATTGAATTCAATATGGTATCTAAATTAATTTCATTTAAAAGAATTTTTTTCTTATTATTCCCCAATTTTCGTGAAAAATTGCCTTATTTCTCATATGTTTCAAAAGCATTTTAGGCAACTGTACTCACAATAAAAGCGAAAAAAACGCATTATGAATAAGAAAACCCGTGTTTAGCCAGCGGCTACGTTACTTCTTGGGGGCGGGTCTACCATCTTTAACGAAAGGTGTCAGGAGGCTGGGGGGGAGGGGTAGTCCAAAATTGGTAAGTAGTTTATGGACAGCCCCTTTAAACTAAAATCTTCTTGCTAATGAGATGAGAAGAATATAAAATAGCAAAACCATGATAAGACCTGAAAATTGGCTGACTAATGTGCCAGGCTCATCACGAGCAGGATCCAAGCGTTTAATAGATGAAAGTGGTTGCGAATGGTGTGAGAACTTCTCAAAATATCATTCAGTTGGACCCTAAACTAACCGAATTCAACGACTGGTATTCCTGTTAGTAGCGGAGTAATATCAGATCTTAGCGGGGGCGACGAGAGTAAGAGCGAACAAGGCTAGAGGAGGACAGAGGAGGAGATGAAGAGGAAGGGTGTGTAGCAATTTCATTACCGTAACCACTGGGTACCCAAGCATTCGTGTGCAACCGACAATGCTTGCACGTTTATAGAGGAGAGGACAGCCTATATGCGAGATTACACGACTGTCCAAGTATTGCCGGTACTGGCTCTGCTAATTCACTCCATATAGCGACTCCTCTGGGAACACGAAACAGCGAAGCGTGTCACGGAAAGCACCATGGCTATATCAGCTTAGTCCTTCCTTCCTCCTAGAATTTACCTCAAGCAAGAATTCCAAAATTAATGTACAATTTTCATTATTTCCACAAAGTTCAACCACTTATTTCATATTATTCACTTAGAAAAACAATGTAGATTCGATGGTATGACACATCGAATATACCTTCAAACTCGACAGTCGCAAAACCGGCTGAACTCGGGAGATGATTTTATGAATTTTGCCTCACCCCTGGGCAAACGTCCAGGCAATTGCGAGTACTTCTAATAAGTTCGGATGAAACGCGGGTTATCACTAGTTGTGATTAAATTCATACAGTGATTCTAAGCAAACCTTAATAAAGAAAAATTTTCACAAACCGTGAAGTGAAGTCGTCGGACGGTATACATACTCATGCAAAAGGACTCAAATGATACTTTAGCAATGCGGAGGACCCGTGTATAGGCATCTGCTTCACGGGCGTTTCAAAATAAAAGGCATAGTACAATAGGTTATACTCATTACTATGAGACTTAAATTAACCAGCCAAATTTCAATAATGATGATAATAATAATGATAAGGTCGCATCAAATACAAGGTCATTAGTGAACATAATTACAGAAAAATGGTATAAAGGGGCAGTCCATAAACTGCGTTATCAATTTGAGGGCGGAGGGGGTCGCACCAAAACCTACAGTTGGTGAAATTGAGGGGTGGATGATGCAGTGGAAGTAACGTTACGAATATAGATAAGGTTTAATACGTTTCCTGATAATAAATTTTAACAAAGTTTACTAATTTTGCGAAAGATTTCAGACTTCATACTCTTTCCCCTTCTTCCCTTTTTAACCCTCTTTTAAAGAATTCTCCCTTTTCCCCTGTTTAGAAGTAATTTCCCCTTTTTCTTGTTTTTTCGTTTAAATGCGAAATAAGTTACTAGAAATAAATAAGAAAATTCAATTATTTTTGTTTTAAAGTTAATTTTTTTTGGTTGAAAAATCTACTATTATATTTTTGTTTCAAGATTCATATTGATTTAGTAGAAAAATAATCTATTTGATTCAGGATTCAGCTACTTTGTTAAAAATTCTTATTTTTTTCGTTTAATTCAACCAATAGAAAATTAGTTTCTTTTTTTTTTAATTGAAAAGAAATGTTTTAAGCGTAAATTTTAATGATTCCATTTTCGGTTGAGACCTTATTATTATTGTTTTTTTTTTCAATTTAATTGATCCGTTGAAAATTTGACCTTTTGGACTGAAAATTCATTTTTTATGATAGGGAAGCCAATTTATCTGGCTGAAATTAACCTCTTTGTGGAGAATTCAACTTTTCTGGTAGAAAATTTAACTTTTTTCTGAAGAATGTATCTTTTTGGCTTGCAAGATCAAATATTTGGTTCAAAATGCAACTTTTTTGTTTGAGTTTTGATCTTGTTTTTTTTAAATTAGACCATTTAGTTGAAAATTCATTTTTGTAGGATGAAAATTGAACTATTTTGTTAAGAATTTGGTCTTTTTGTTGAGACTTCAACTATTTCTTTCAAGTCATATTTTTTTATCAAAAAGGAAAACATTTTGGTAGAAAATTCGTCTGTCTGGAGAGAAAATTCTTCTTCAATGGAAGAAAATTCATCTTTTATATTAGAAAATTTATATTTCTTGCTTAAAACTTAATGTTTTTGTTAAAACTTCAACAGTCTTCAACAGTCAGAAAAAGGTTGTCGTTTTGGCTTGAAAATGTAACTATTTGGTTGAAAGTACAACTATTTTGTTAAAAAGTCGTCCATTTAAACTAGTTAAACTAGTTGGTCATTAGTGCAACCTTTTGGGTATAAATTAATATTTTCTTAAAAATTCATTGCTTTGTGTTGAAAATTTAACTATTTTCTTGGAAATGCGATATAATATGACTTGATACCTCAGGAATTCAAAGCATTTTATATTAAATTAGTATTATTTAAATGAATTTATTCCCATATTATTCATTTTTTTTGTGGGAAATCATCTCACTTTCACGGATGTGAGAGGTAGAATTTTGCACTGTGACGTATTATATTTTAATATTTGTAATTCTTCTTGATTAATTGCCGAAACTTATGGTTCACTACAAGGTCTTGTATGTGTATTGGCAACTGAGCTCACTAGAAACACGAAAAAGTGGAATAAACGTGAAATCCGTAATCAGCCAACAACTCCCTGACTTTCCACCACGGGGGGGGGGGGGTGAAAAAACCACGGTCCTCAACGAGCTGGACCTAAAAGGGGCGTTCAAAATTTTCTGAAATTGACAATAGTTTATGGACGGCCCCAAAATGAATAAATTGAAAGTTTGGTCAAACCAATGACGGTAATATTTCAATATATAATTATAATACAAAACAAAACTATAGTAAGTTTTACACAACTGTTTCATTAAGAAAAGCCATTACTTTTTGGAATGATTTTGGGCCCGTAAGCATTATTTTAAGATTGTCCTGTTGCCGATATAATCTTCCTTAATTTAGATAATTTAGAGAATTTACCAATGCATGTTTTATGGAGAGGATCACTTCGCGATTATCACACATTTTAGGATCATGCTTCAAAATTAAGTTTTAATTCATCAGATGAGTATGTCCAATCCTCAGTCTAGTAAAAGCTATTTGATCTTTTTGACTACCTAGGAGAATGTTGTTTTCTTCGAAGAAATCACTTTTAGTTTCATGAAGCTTGGTGGCTGGTGATGATTTCCATGTTTATTTCTAGATCATATTAATGGCAGAGTTAATGAGATTGCGTAGATCATAAGATTCAACTAAAGCGTTGGGAACAAGAAAAGTGTAGGCTAACTTAGCTACGGCATCAGCTTCTTCATTGCCTTTAATTACTATGAACGCGAAGGAATCTAAAAAACGACTATTCTACTTCCCAGAAAATGAAGTATCGGATAAGCGTCTGGAAGTTTGAATGCTTGGTTGATTTCCACATCCTGTTCCTGTACTTCACTTAGATCCGTCGGTATAAATTTGGATATAGTTGAACAAAGTTTTGATAAGATTTTCGAATATATCGCTGTACTCCACTGGTTCGGTTTGATTTCTAAGTAGCTCGTGAAATGTCAAGATAGTTTCCCCATGGTGGATATACATATGAGGTCTTCTTTGTGCGATAGCTGCTAGTTTTAGATTAGTCTCTTACAGAACTTAGTCGACTCTAATGTAGAATGGTTTCGGATATTTATCACGTTCCTCTCCTCGTATTTCTTTTAGTGAATTCCTCTAAAGGTACTATTGCAGGCAGAGTTGTCTGGTATAAAAGCTAGTTCAACAGCGTAAGACCGCTTTAATTTTTTTCTGACAAATAATTGAGGTTTGGCGGCTTCGTAGAGGATGCTACTAGTGTGATAGGAACAGAAGTAGCTTATGCTAATCTGAATCCTCCATTTTGTGTAGGTGATAGTTTATCTAAGAGATTTGGTTTTTCAGAGATGTAGACAGTAGATTCGTAATCTAGTTTTTACCTAACAAGAGCGTTGAATGTCTTCATGAAGAGTTTTTGTTCGGCTCGCCAATTTCTCTTACCTAGAGTTTTTACTATGTTTAGTATTCGTTTAAAGTCGTCTTTGAGTTGATTGGTGTAGAGTAACAATGTGAGATTCCTGTCGAAGATTAAACCCAGGATTATGATGGTATCAGTATGAGTTAGCTCATTATTATTGAGGTGGAGTACTAGGTTTTTGAACACACTTTTGGAGAAAAGAATGCACAGTTTCTTTGTAGTGAGTTCTGAGGTTTGGAGGTCTTTCCCTTTGCAATAGTTTGTGACGTTATCAGCAAATTTTATGTTTTTAACTGCTTTGGATATATTTTCTGTGATTTCATTAAACGTCACCACAAATAATTTAACAATGAGAACAGATCCCTGATTTGCACCATTTTTAATTAAAAATTTTTTGGACAATTAAATATTAACTCTCACTTTGAAATATCTGTATAAGAAAAAATTGTGCATAAATGTTAACGCTGCCTCCTGTACCTTTTTTTGGAAAGGATCTGTTAGAGATTTTTTTCTTGAAGAGAAATAACTTACGTTTTGCATATAGGATCCCTTAACAAATTACATCAGCAAACCGGTTTTTGATAACTCATCTCATATTTCACGATCAAATCCACTTTAAGATAGCTTGGGATTAAAAGTAAGATAAATGTACTCGAATTACCATACTACTTAAAACACAAGAATGGGAAAGAAAGATTCCAAGAATAATGTATCCCATTCGTATCTTCGAATACTCCTATCGACACAAAGAGGCCCGATTACATCCGATTCACCACATTAACAGGAGTTCTTAATGGGATAGTCGATTGCCTCCGTTCAGCTTTCGCTTCCCTTAAATGAAATTCATTGCATCTTCTCGCAAGAAAGAGTGAGTACAGCAATCTATCGGAAGGCCAATATTATGCTATCTGGTATCTTCCTTCTTTCTACAACGTTTAATTTTTAATGTAAGGATTAGAATCATTTTTAATTAATTTAAATGTAGCGCTCTGAAATATCGATCGTTTTGAGAGATGTCCATAAGTACTTACAGTCGGCAGGTTTCAGCCAATTGCTTTCCGAAAATGTTCGAAAAAATTCTAAGATGATAATTTGATGATTCGTGGAATGTTAAAATTCTCTGTTTGACGTGTGAGCATTTTCAATGACACCGCGTTTTTCTTACTCTGAGTAAATTAAGAGGTACGTTAGTGAATATATTGTAATTATCAAAGAATGTGGGCATGTGTTCTATTTAAAATATGAATCGAAACCGCGTTGTTTCTATTTATCATTCCAAGGCGTCGCTTTGTTATCATTTCACCATTAAGATAATTTTTCGATATTTCAAATAAGATCTTTTGATCTTCACTTATTCAATGGTGAGATTTTGAGTTTGGTTCGACAACAGGTGATGACAATTTTCACGTAGCCTCTTCGTTATTTTAAGAATTTCTTTCGATGGACGAATATAAATTTTTATCGTCACCTTTTGATCTAGCCAAAAACCAGGATCTCAAAATTCGTCAGAATTAAAGCGTAGTTTGTGAATGAATATTTTTCATTTTATATTGACTGTTCATGATCGATTAATGTAAAAATATCTGTGATTTCATATTCGCATTTCCACTTGCTATTTCATGGCATATTTCTCCAAGCGTTACTCAACTCATAATGAGTTAAATGTTTCTTGTATCTTTGTCATTATTTTATTGCTTTGATTCAAATGTGCCATATTTTAGACATTCTACCGTGACTGGATAATTACATATCTCATGAAAGAAATAGCATAAGGAATCAGAATTTTTCGACGATGTTACGCTACCGCTTGATCTAACCGGGAGTTAAAAGACTTTTGTATCGCGATACATTTAACGTAACAAAAAAAAAAATAAGTTTGTTGCCAAAATTAACCACGTGGATTTATAAACAACAATTAATAAACAATTCAATTATAACTTATTTTTATCAGAGGAGAGTTAAAAAGTTTAAATATTTGTTACAACAGTTTTAAAAGAAAACATCTTAGAGATGAAGATAAGTCCTAAAACATCTGAATATAATTCGAAAAAACAATTTTATCTGAATCAAAACCAAATAATCAAGGGACTGACAAGATATACAGAACCTTTCGACTTCTCACAAGAAGCTTTTTTTCGTCACAGTTAAAAAAAAATTGAAAATATTTCATTCTAGTAGAGGATTCATTCCTAAATTAATACCCCAATGAAGTTTTTTTCTACGCCGAATTCTGAAGGGAATTTAAAATGATTAAAATAAATTTCCTACGGTACAGTATATTACGTCAAATTTTTTGTGGTGGAAAACTATAAAGAAAGTCAAAAAATAAGAAAAAAATGTTGTGCAAATTTGTTTTGTTTCTATAGTTTTTCACTTTTGCCTAATAATAAAAATTGTACATGCAAAAAATGCAGCATAAATTTTAGCCCAAATAGGTAAAATTTTATGAATTTTCACATTCAAAAAACGAACAGAAGATAATAAAATTCGAAAATGTATATCCTATCTATTTCGGATACAGAATCACAAATATTTTTTGCTTTAGTCAAATACCTTGATCAATTCAACCCTTTTTACTCGAACAACGACACACCTCTTGAAAACTAGTTAGGCACGATAAGCCATTAACAAATTTAACGATTACTATTTTCTTAAAATAGATACGCTCGACAAGAGGACCATGAAGCAAAGCGGTTTCGACAATTGCAAATTAGTTTTTCCTTCCTGCTTTCAGCTTACCCGGGTAATTTGCAATGCGACTCTGTATCATAGTGAACGACCCCGAGTTGCTCCGGTGGGGGGTGCCACTTCCGCCCATTAAAGCCGCATTCTTCGACTCTTAAAACAGGGACTATTAGCCGTGGCGGGAAACCTTGAGGAAAATTGTATAAGCGAGAAGACGAAGAGAGCGAGTGAGATGAGAGAGCGTAATAATGCTCAAAGACGTAAAGCCGAGGGGTTAAATGAGAACGGCTAAAGACTGGAAAGTTAGTTTGGCCCGAGGAAGAATTAGAAACCACCGAGTAGTTCCAGGGCAATTCTCGTTTCTGCTCTCGAGAATCCGTGAACTCGGCATTGGCTAAGCCATGGCGAGGGGAAACTCGATGGGAGGGAAAGGGGACAGAGGAAAGCATCGTTAGCCAAGCGTGGGACAAACAAATTAATACGGACCTCCGTCACACTTGGTACCAGCTGCTTCAACGGAGGGTGCACAAGTTCAGATAACGGGGTGTTTATATGTTTACGGAGGGTCACTACAGGATAGCAAGCTTGTGAATTTTATGCGCGCCATTTATTTTTACAACTGTATTCACTCAAAGTTCACAGTGAAGGGAAAGAAAATGCCCATAATAGAATTTCAGTGTAAATACCACTTTCTGGCACACCTTTCTCATAGAGGTGCATTAAGTAAAAGTGGAGTCAAGTGGTAATTTCTAGTCAAAAACGTCAATCTAATTTCTCAAGAGCTTACCCGTTAGTCTTACTATTTTTTTTACAATTCTTGGAAATTTCGTTTTGTCATTTAAAAAATTTAGCAGTTTACAAACATTCCTTAGTACCTTTCATTTTATTTCCCAAACAAGAAATTCGATATCTCAATTGGAGTAAACGTAATTTGTTGCGAAAAAAATGTCCGTATGTCAGGAATTGTATGATGTACATATCACATGGCCTTACAGTATAATATTAAATAATTATACATATAAAAAAATTATTATATTAATACCATAATACGATCTTGCTGGCTGACCGAAATTGACGTATACTACTTGGAACTCACTCAACTTTAGTATGGATGACTTATAATTACTTTTAGTACTTGACACCTCGTACATCTGACTTCAAATTATTTATGCTGACTGACAGCCCTCGTGTTTATCTTAAAAACCAGCTGTACCGATTTTCTCAATGAAAAATTACATTTTTTCCGGTTGAATATTAAGCGTTTATAATAATTATTATTGTTATATGTGTGTACTATATGATTTATCATTTAAAATTTAAAAAGAATTACCAATTTTAGAACTTCAAGGTCAAATATATAATGTTAAACGGAAGAGATGAAGCTACTTCTTAAAGAATATAGTGGAATAATAAGGGATTACATTCTTGAAATAAAATTAATGTAGGATGAATATTCAATAAAACAGTCAACTCTCAACCAATAAAAATGAACTTCTACAACGAACAATTATTTTTTAACAAAATAGTTGCATTTACAACCAAGTAGTTTAATTTTTCAAACAGAAAGATGAATTTCGAAAACAAAATTTGAATTTTCAAAGAATTAGTTAAATTTTCGAACCAAAAAGACGACTCTTTTGGAAGACAGTTGAATTTTCAACTAATAAAGATGAATGTTGAAACAAAAAAGATGAATGTTAAACAAAAAAAGATGACTCTTTTACCAAAAGATGAATTTTCAATCCAAAAAGACAATCAAATTGTTACAAAAAGAGACGAATTCTAAACCAAAAATATTAAAGTAAACTTTTCAATGAAAAAGACATCACTTTCAATAAAAAATACGACTTTTCTACCAAGAGACGGATTTAAAATCTAGAAGGACCAAAAGAGAGAAATTCTGAACGAAATATATGATAGTAGACTGTTCAATTTCAAATAAATAACTTGTAACGAAAAATATTCAGATTCTCTTATTGAATTCTATTAGTTCCGTTTAAATTAAGGTAAAAAAACGAGAAAAAAGGGATTTTTCTTACAAACAGGAAAAAAGAGGAATTCTTAAAAAAACAGGAAAGTAGGGGAATAGGGAAAGAGTGTGAAGTCTGTGATTTAATAAACCGCAATGCAAATTCTGAAAAATTCTTTCGATTGTAGTTTAGGAGATATACGCGTTTTTGTGACCCACGATCTAAAATATAGATTCTGGATTTCCGGTAGGAAATCATATTTCAATCTGTGCTCTATTAAGTTAAAAGTACATTTCATGTCTAATGAGAATCATTCGTAATTTATTATATAAGTTTAGGTTCCATATCTAAATACTATGATAAATATCTAGAGAGGAAGTTTTCGTTCTTAAATATAAAAGCAACTTCAGTATCTCAGAGATTCATCAAACACAAGCTTTAAATTCTTAAAATTTAAATATAAAATGATCTTTAAAATTTGAAAGGAGATGGTTCGTAACAATGAAAACAATTTAAAAACCATTTTTTTGAAGATCGTGACTATATTTAAAGCACAAGTAAAGACATATTAGAAAAATTCTCGTGTTTCAAAATAATTCCTGGGTATTCCCCGGCTTTTTCCCGGTGCTCAAAATTGCAGGCTAATTTCTGGGTTCTCCGATCAGTAGCCACCCTGAACCCTGCATGCTACTTTCTAACCTGTATGGCTGACTGGAAATGTCGTATTCTACTTAATACCCATTATGTATGCATTTAGAGCATTTTAGACTCTAAATATTTAAAAAGCATTGTAATTCTTTTAAATAATAAATGTGAAATTCTAATTAAGATTATCGATATTAACTTAATCGATATTGGTTATAGACCATCTAGTGGAAGGTATTGATAACATTTATGGTGTCCTTTATGCTAATGAAAGCTTGCCAGAAGAAATTTATGATTGTAGATCGGTTACCGAAAGTAATTTAAAATTAGCTTGAACTTCGATATTCGGCTTTTGATTTATGATTGTCCTATCGATTCGTTGAACCTTAGGATAATAAGTTATCCCTCTAAGAAAATTGTTTGAGATTAGCGAAAAGAAATTTGAAAATTAATAATCCCCATTTTCTTATCAAACTGAAGATTTATCCTTTCGAATTTTATAAATGCGTGATATATGAAAGAGGAAAATTCAACGGAAGCTTATTGAGGAAGGAGAGGGAAAAATCTAGACAAGTTACGTAGGGAGCGTTCATCAAATACGTACGGCTTTTTTTTTTTAATATGCTGATATTTTTTTGATTTCCTGATTTTTTTGAACCATTACAACATCCCTCGAAATCTGTAAAATGCCCTTAAAATTCATTGAAATCTTTAAAATCCATGTGAATCTTTCCAAATCTCTTAATCATTCAAAATATTTAAAAAGACAATCAAACTTCTCAAAATCTCTTAATATACTGTACAACATTCGGAAAATTGTTGAAATTCCTTTAAATCTTCCAAAATCTTATAAATCCTTAAAAATCCATGTATACAGTTCCGAATCTGGCGAAATCCCGTAAAATCATCCAAAGGTCTTTAAATCTTGAATTGAAATCCCGTCATTTCTTTTTAAAGAATTCGAAATTTCCTAAAAAAAGATCTTAACACTTCTTAAAATCCCTTGAACTGCCATGAAGTCTTTCTTAATCCACGGAAATCGTTCTTAATTCTTTAAAATCTGTCGAAATCGTTCAAAATCCTTCCATATCCTTCGGTATCTCTTGAAATGAAAAATTGAAAAAAAATGTTCTTTAAAATCCTGTTAAATATCTTGAAAAATTGAGAATCTCTGTGAAGTTGTACAAGGTAATATATTCAAACTCTTGAAATCTTTAAAAATCATTTGAAAATTGTGATATTTCTCGTAATCCTTTGCGACCGTGTGAGATACCCTAAAAATGATCTAATTCTCTGAAATCTTTGGAAATCTCATGAAATCCCTAAAAAGCTTTGAAAATCTCGTCAAATTCCGCGAAAATTTTATAATTCTTTGAATTACTTTTTCGTCTTCGGAAATCTCTTGAAATCTTTTGAAACCTTATTTACGATAAAAATAATTAATATATTGTTGATGTAGATATACATACATACATTAATTAGCAGCTCGAACTCGAAAGTTCATTGCCTCACTACCCGATTCTGGTAGTGTTTCTAGGTGGATATTTACTACCAATGTGGACCCACCACACCCACGACGGGCCAACAGCACGCAATATTCCTGAACGGTCACCCATCCAAGTACTAACCGCGCCCAACAATGCTTAACTTCAGTGATCTTACGAGAACTGGTGTTTTCAACGTGGTATCGTTGAGTAAAAAATATAAAATCTTACGTAAGAAGAGGCGGAGGTAAAAAAAATCGTACGTACCCTTACAACAGGACGGAGGGGATGCGAAATCTCAAGAATCAACTTTACGTAATTAGTGAAAGTTCCCTTAAGAAACTGCCAACATTTCTTAAAGAATTGATGGGTTTATATGTTTAATCATTCAAATGTTTTCACGTAAATATACGTTTGAAAATGTCGTGAATATTACAATTTTCAATCTCTGAAGAATAGTCTGATGGGGAGGTTTTATCGTACTTTGAAGAATATTTTTCATTGTGTATTGTGCTTGTTTGTGGTAAATATCTTGGCGTGCGAAGCTGACGTCTGACCAAGCAGAGACAGTAACTACTTAGAATGTTCTATATACACTTCCACCACCTGAGCCTCGTAAGCACTTTGTAAGAAAAGAGTCGTAACTTCCGTTTCCTTGAGCATTGTAGGGAGAAAACATTGGCGCCGACCTTGAAGGGTCATAAACCCAGAAGAAAATAAACGAAATTTTTGGAGCCCTTGTCAAAAATTTTTGAAATTCTGACTAGAAATTGATAAATGAAATTTTTTAATAAACTTTCGTCTCTTTTTTAATACTTTCATTCATTCTAATCCAAAATAGAGCCAAAATGCTAGACAATACATTTTTCAACATCCATCTGTAAAATAAAAACTATTAATCGTTTTAAAACTTTCGCTCTCACACTGCATGTTTGTAAAGAATATTCAGTCAAATATTTCATATTTTTTTCATTTCAACAAGAATACCTCTTTTTCAAGCTAAAACATTTCGTCCTCAAATCCTACATCCATATTTACCAAGATTTCAGAAACAAATGACCCTACTTACATTTCCAAGTACTTAAATATGCACCTGAAATAAGGGGCTCAAGAAAAAGAAAAATCTGCGAAGAGCAATGATTTCTGTAGGACCTCATCTTTTTTTGCTCCTCGACACAAGTGCGAAAAGTCGAAAAGGATACAGCAAAGAGGGGACAAGAAGAGGGCAGGGAATTGCACCATTGTGTGAGGCACCTCGCATGGCTATTACTATGATAATATCTCGGGCAGCGCAGCACAAAATGCCCAATTAGGTGTGAAAAGAGTGAAGAAAAAATTTAGAAGAGTGAGCGCGAGAGAGAGAAGCTGTATTTGAATAGGCTGTGAGAGAAGGTGAAAAGAGGAGGGATAGTGAAAAAGAGAAAGAGAAAATAGGAAAATAGAAGTGGATGGACGTGTTGGATGGAGGTGAATAAGGTGAGGAGGGTAATGGTGGTAACTGGTTTGGGGGATGAGAGCTAGAGCGGGCCAAGCAAAAGGGGTTTTGCGCATTGCGCCCACCACTGGCGTTGCAGTGGGGTTTATTCCTGATCTCTGCGTACGTTCCTCTCTGTTTTGTCCTGCATATGTGTCACAGACTATTGCAACTTGCAACAATCTTTTTTTTTCACTCCCAAGTATTCGCACCTCTAAATCTACACGGCTCAAGAACCACAAAGGGTCACATCTCTCGCCCCTTCTGCAGTCTCATTTCCTTTTCTTTCTTCATTTTAACCCAAAGAAATATAGATCAAAAGAAAACATTTTTATTTGCTCAAGATATAGATTGGCACAGAAATGAAATTGTGGTTCAGGACACGGAAATCACCGGTTTATTGGTAGACTTTTTCTCTAGAGTAACTCTAAATACCTTTAGTATAATTGTTCCCTCAGATCTCTACATTAAAGGTGCGAAAACATTAAGAAAAAATTTGTTCTACATCAGAGAGGCAGAAAAGGAAATAGTCCTCATTCAGTTTTCCATCCAATGTTGTTTAAAATTGCTTTTTTTTACAAAATCACAAAAATATGGTAAGGACTTCTTCAGGCTTGTTAAATATTTGCGATATATGCATTTTTGATATACCAAAATTTCACAAAATGTTCGCACTTGAGTTTCAGAATTCATAAAAATATGAGAATAACAAGTGAATGAGGATCAAAGACAACATTCTTTCTATTCTACATCGTAGAAAATTTATTCAAAAATTATAAAAGTATGTGGCCATCATTTAAAATGTTTCAGAGAGGTGGAACCATTTTTCTATAAAAAAAGTTCTGTAACGAAATGTCTCGAAAATATCGCGCACGTTGTTGGAAACCTGATTGGCATATGATTGACTTGAAATTGCGACATTTATTACATTTGGCATTACAAAATGAAATGAAACTACTGCTAAATTGATTAATGATCGCTATGTTTGCTGAATATTTCGTTGTTCTTGCAAATACAAATACTCAATTATTTACTTCAGTAAGAGAATAAAACTTAATTTTATTAAACAAAGAAGATGATTCATTGGCTTTGATTATTTTATACCGAGGGGTTGATCATTCGAGTTTTTAGTCTAAACTAGATATTTAGATTTCCAAGCTTTCTCAATATTTCACAAAATTTCAAAAGACTTCTAAAGATATCTTTGGGTTACGACAAATTTTTTAACTTTTCCGAAGTATTTCCAAATCTGAAATAATTCTGAAAGAAATCTGAAGTAATTTCAACAGATTTCAGAAAATGTTGAAGAATTTTCAAAACTTTTAAAGGATTTTAAACCAATTGTGAGTTTTGTAGAATCTCAAGGTATTCAGAAAGATTTAAAGTGATTTAGAATAATTTGTAGAAGCTGTAAATAATTGTAAGAGACTTCAAAGACTTTAAAGACTTTTACATATTATCTATGCATTCTAATCGATTCCAGGAGATTTTAAGATATTTCGGGAAATTAAAAAAAAAAGGGTTTGGAAATAGATCAGGCTATATGACTAAATTTTCAAGGGTTTAAATCGATTTCAAAGAATTTTTAGAGATTGCAAAGTATTTTAACAGTTTTAGGCGATTTTTGAAGTATTTCAAAATACATAAATTTTATAAGGATTTCAGACGATTCAAGAATGTTTCAAGGGAATTCCAAGAACCGTTTGAGATTTCCTAGTTTCAAAATATTTAACGGGATATTACCAAATTTTTAGAGGTTTCAAGTGGTTTCAAAAGACTTAAAGGCCTTTCAAGGTATTTCTGGAGACTTCAAAGTATTTAAAATTAATTTATGGATTTTAAAAGTATTTCCAAATATTTGAAGGGATTTAGAGAGATTTTAACGATTTTATAAATCTTTTCAGTGGGGTTTGAAAATCTTTCAAATGATTTCTTAACATTTTAAGCAATTTCAGGAGATTTCTAGAGATCGCCAAATAAAAAAATGAACATTAAGGATTTCAAGTACATTCAACTGGTTTGAAGAATTATCAGGCATTTCAAATGATTTAAAAAAAATGTATTAGCTTTCAGGGGCTCTCAAAATTTTCAAGTGATTATGACAGATTAAAATAAATTTTAAAGATTTTCAAATTTTTTCAAGGGATATTATGGGATTTTGGAGAAATATATAAGATTCCATGAGCTTTTCAGAAGATTTCAAAAAAATTTTGAAGGTTTGAAAAGATTTTAAGAGTGGTCAAATCCTCTTTTAAGACTAAGGCAAAAGTATTTTAAGAAAGATATATTTATTTACATTGGTCTTACAGAGTTTGCAGCCAATGAATCTTAAGTCAGTTCTCTTTAGTGCAATACATCTTAGATACATTAAATATGAAAACATTCTATAAATGGCTACTAATGAGACAAATGTGCTTCACTGGTCACGAACGGTACTTTTAGCGTAAATTCTTATTTAAGAAATAGATAAATTAAATAATCAGTAAAGTTTCTGTGTTTCAGAGCAAAAAATAAAAATGGTCCTTATCCAGTTGTCATTCTCATAATTATAGAATTAATTTTTTCGAGTGAAAGGAACAATTATTTTGATATATTCATAACATGTAACAATAAATAGTATCCTAAATTATTTCAAATTGTTAAAAACAAGAATTTCGAAAGAGGGGTCCTTATACAGTTGTTATTCTCATGTCTTCAGAACTATATGAGCAGGTTTCAAAATAAAAAAAAGTAAATATTGAGCAGAAATTTTATAAAAGTGTTCAAAATATATAAGGGTATGTCTGCTTGGCATATTTAGGTTTTTAATATAGTTTTAAATAATGCCATTTTATTAATTCGCTTTCATCCAGGGCGCTGAAACCCTGTTCTCAGTTGAATGTTAAGTTAGAGTTAACAAGCACTATTTAACCAAAATAAAAGTTCTAATGCGCCTGTTGGACGTTTGGAATTATTAGACTTTCAATTCAACTTCAGTCTATCTAAAAATAATTTTTATAATGAAAGGTTCATTCCTGTAGCATGATAATATTCTGCAATCTTTTCAAACTATTGTATCAAATAAAAATAATGTTTATTTATATATCTTGTACTCGCCTTTTCTATCCAATTTCAACCATTTACCCAATGCCACCACAAAGTATTTACGAATTAATTATTTACAGTATTAATGTCACAATTATTTCGTTAAAATAACTAAATTTCTCAAAGATACAATAATATAGGGGTTTCCACTTTTCTTCCGATAAAGTGAAGTCGTTAATTTTTATCTGCGATATACAATAAACTTAAGTATAAACGGAACTCAGAACGCGAAACGGAAGATAAACGAGCACTAAAGTAGCAAAACTTTATGGCATAATTACCTCAGCAATTAAATTCCGTGTTCGACTTGGCGGAAATCCGATATCTTCACCTTGTTATTACGAGCACCAACGCTTGAGTAGCTCTAGAAATTCGCTCTGTTCTCACAATATAATTCGCAATGGTCCTTGGTCCATTTCGCGTCTAGAGAGTGAGAAAAAATTTGGTTTAAAACGAAGTTGAAATTGTCTGCTATCAGGAGAAGAAAGGAGTTCCGTATCAACCGAGTCAAGTAAGAAATCCCTCTTGGAAAGACTCTGGGGACTGAGATCCAATTCACAGATGCGAAATTTCACTCCCAGATATCTAATACGCCTAGCTTCAACCAACTTTCACTGAAAGGGCGCTTGAAAATCTTGGGTTTTTACTGGTCTTTTTTGGGGTCAACTCCCGAATATTTTAAGCCGAAAATGAGAAAAATTGTTAGGTGACCTAGTAAAATATCTTAGGTTTTGAATTTTTGAGTACAATTTTTTCTGAACCATGGCTTGAAAACAACTCAGTCTTAGAGTTTTTTTCTTCGCCCAAATCATTCAGTTTTGCGTCCAGAAAAAGATCCCAAATGTTCACGAATAATCGATATCTGGAGCCCTTTTCAATTAGTTTAAAACTTTTCAAAAAATTCGTTTCTTGACAATTGCTTATTTCTGGTACATTTTGTAAAAAGAAACCTTACTGAGTCAAAATGAGGTATATAAAATTTCCCGTAAAACTAAAAAAAATTTCTAGCTCTAATAGTTTAGAAGACATGACATTTAGAAGCGACCTTTAAGTGAAAATTCTGTGAACAATTTGAAATCTTTTTCAATGTTGCTGTGTTAAGTTTAGGTAGATTAAATTTCTTTTAAAATAAAACATGTTTAAACGACATACTATAGATCCTAGGTTTTCACTTCCTAAAATAAACCAATTTTTCGTAAAATCTTGTTAAACGCATAGTTTCAGAAAATATCTCGCTTTGTTGCACGAAACGTTCATGGTTGTACCTAAAACAATCAGGGTGTTTACTAATCTTCGCTCACTAAATTCCCGGTAATTTCCAGGTTGTAAATATCAAATCTTCTCTTGCTAGAAGCACAAATGAAACGCATTTGAGATAAGGTTTTCCCATATATAATTGTATATAGTGTGATATCTTCCCGTGTAGAAATAGCCCCACTTGGCCCTATTAAAAGTCGGACACTAGTCGGGGGCTAGTGGGGTTCTTTTTGGTGAACATTTCTAGTCGGGGGCTGGTCGGGGACTAGTCGAGCTATTTCAAAAAATCTTAATCCTTTGTGTAGGCTATTTTTATGTCAAAATTCCTAGGCGGGTTCTAGTCGGGCTCTGATCGGGATATTCTTCTTTTAATATATCATTTTTAATATCAATTCAACGAGAGTTTAAGACTGTTCCTGTGTCCTAAAATTTCGAAAAACTATAAATACAAATATCGCTAAAACAATTTTTTTTCTGTTTTTTTTTTTAAGGAAAAAAAATCTAAGTTCTAACTTTAAGATAAATTGTGAATATTCAGAAAAAATTACATTTGATTTAATTCTTAATCGTCGTAAAATAGTCTAAAACGCCTAAAAAGCAAAACATTATAGGAAAGTTAAAAAAAATTTGCCTATTAAAAAGATTGTCGCAATACGCGATAAAATTTCTAAGTTCCGTGGATACAAATTTAAAATGCTCATTAAAAATGACATTTTATGTCATTATATCAAAAGTTTTAAAATAGTCTAAAACGCGAAAAAACAAAATATTATACGAAGAAAAATTGTAATCGATTTAAATTATTTATTTTAAAATTATTTTATTTATATTCCTGTTAACAGATCATTTATTTTACGTCTATATTGTGATGTCGTATAATAATGAAAAAATTAATGAGAAAAAAAGAGTTAAAAAATTGTCGTTCCTACTTTTTTGAGCTGAACCTTATGAAGATGGCTTTTTCATCGAGTTTCAACTCGTAGGTTTAGCGCAATGGTTAAGACTACCGACTTCTAGGCGACAGATTCAGGTGTAGATGTAGGTTCGAAACCCCGTAGCGTTAGAAATTTTATTTGTCATATAATGTTTAAAAATGTAATATATGTATTCATTCTAAGCAGGGCAATTAATATTTATAGACAGAATACTCGCAGTCAATTATTATTTATTTTTTCAATACTTTTTTTGTTATATCTTTAGAAGATAGCAATAGTGGTACTGCGCCAGTGGTGTGTTCTCACGTGGGTAGTACTCGACTAGACCCGGACTGGGATAAGTCGGGTCATCCGACCAGCCCCCGACTAATTCACCGTGACGAACTGGTCGGGTACCAGACCAGTTGTCCCGACTAGCCCCCGACTTAAAGTGGGGCCAACTGGTCGGGTACCCGACCAGCCCCCCATTTGCATTTCCACACGGGTTATTATGTTTAAACAGAATAATTCTTTTGTAATTTATAGTATTCTAATTTCTAAATAATTCTCAAATACATATATTTTTTAGTTTGGTATTAAAGATTAATTAATGATTCATTGCTAAAGAGCAATTACAAAAAAAAAAAAAACAATTTTTTAACTTTTAGTATGATACTTTAAGTAGCATTACATTGTAAAATTATCTTAGTATTGGAATAAATAATTTTTTCAAATGGATTTTTATAATAACTCTCCAATGATTAATGAATAATTAATCGGTGATACCAAAGAAATTAAAACCTATATCTAAATTTTTTGTTCAAAATCTTCAAAAATCCATATTTTCTCTTGAATTTTTTGAAATCTTTACAAGTTTGGAATTATATTTGAATCTTTTAAAAATTTGCAAATTTCTGTCAGAATTACTCGAAATTTTCTAAGCTTTTGTGATCTTGTGAAATGGAAAGATTTTGCTTTAAAAACTTTTATATTCTTTTTTTAAAAATTTAGGAAATTGTTTTAAATGCTTTCAAAATCTTTAAAGAATCACATTTTGTTTAAATTGGTGAAAATATTTCAACATTTCAATTATTTTGCGATCTTTTCAAATTGCCTAAACGTTGTAAATATATTTTAGAATCATTTGATTTTTTTTTGAATGAAAAATAAATTCTCCATAAGCTCCTAAACCTTCTGAATATCTTTTAAAATCATTTATATTTTTCTCAAATATGAAAAAAATTATCGTGAAAAATTACCGATTATTTTTGGACAATTTTGGAAATTTTTAAAAAACTTTTCAAGGAGTATCTTATAAAATTATTTTTTGAAACAAAAAACATTTTTAATTTTTCGGGAAATCTTCAGAATTTTTTTTACTCTCTTTAAACATTCTGTTTTAGATTTTCAAAAATATTTTCAAGTTTGTAATTATTTTTGAATATTTTCAAAGCGTTCAAAACTTCAAATGTGATTCCCGGTTTGATTTTATATTCCCATTTAATCTCAAATAGTCAAATTTTATTAATTTGTAAAATATTTCCTAGAAAAGTAAGCTCGTTAAACAAAAATACAAATTTTCGCAAACTGAAATAAAATTGAAGAATCTCCTAGTTCAAACCACTTTAAAATATGCAGTTTAGAAGGACTAGCTGAAATTTGTTATAATTTAAATGTCTTGAGTAATTTTCCCAATAAAAAATTCCTAATTGCAACGTAACATTGTTTCAAATTCAGAGAAAATAGCCCTTTTCGTTGATTCAAGTTACTATTAGCTCTAGCCCTTCAATATTTTATATTGAAAGAATATATCAGAAGTGGCACAATAGGCCTAATATTTCGAGCGCCAGGGGCTAGATCGGGGCTCCTCACCCGCCTGTAAACTAAACTGAATCAGAGAAACGGGGAAATTTTAAAAACATCCTAAATATTATATGAGACCGATAAGAAGAGAGTTAACATAAATTTTATTAAAGAATTAAAATCTTTGGACGGAAGGTTATGTTAATGATTATTTTAAGGTTTTTTTAGGCTATAGGAGACTATTGATAAATTTAATGGAGCAATAAGCTGTTGGAAATATGAGAAAGGGGAGTTTTGGAGAGGTTTAACACCGACATCGCTTATACTGATACAGAAGTAGTTTTATACCACGAAATAGGACAAAAACTGTCATTAATGTCGTGTCCACCATCGTGCGTTGTTCGGCGAGCGCGGTTTACTTGACGTCCAATATCATAAGGGTCGTGTCAGTAAACCCACTGTGCGTGTTTTTGTCATAAAGTCTTCTTTTTACGACAGCGCTGTACCAAGCAATCACTTTGCCAAATAAATGCGTAATATCATCGACCTCAACTCATTCGAAGGTCTTTTTTCGTTAATATTTTACGCACATGGTACATGCCATGAAACAAGCTCGATATGCAGCCCTTTATGAAAATAAATAATTCCACGAATTCAAAGATCTTTTTTTATAATTAGGCAACTGAAACAGAAAAAGCTAAACGATGCTGAGTCCAATTTTTGAAGAAATTGATGTTTCATACAAAAATCATACTTTCTGGCTTTTTTACACCTATTTTGGAAAAAATTAAGATTTTCAAACATTTTACCCTAATATTTAGTATTGAAAAACATTCAAATATTTTAAAATTTCATATAATTTATACTAGATAAATGAATTATACTGAAATATTTCATTTATTAAACAAACTGACGGTTATTATAGGATTTTGACAAGTACTCAACAACTGGAGATATTATTATCAAAATAAAAAAATGTTCTAATCATACTATAAATGTTCCTTTTTGCTGTGAAAAAGTGTTGTTCGTTTATAAAATATATAAAAATATGTATTTCAGATGATTTTCTCAATGATGAATGTACTATTTTTATTTATAATATAAGGGAAGGCTAAACGGTGCTAAGTCTAGTGCCATTTCCATTAGATTATTAGATGCACATATAGCGCCATCTATTTTTCAGACAATGGTTATTAAACTGATCCATTAACCTGCAAACAAACAAAAATAATTTACAAAGTCGCATGTACATTGTTTCTCTAGATTTTAAGAAATGTGTGATTTTTTGGCTTATCATTTTTTATACTTCGAAAATGTAATACGCTGAATAAATTAGTTCAGAATTGACCCCAAATATAGGAGAGTTACCTTTTCTTCTCACTAATGGGTTAAAAGCTATCGGTATTCTCAATGAAGCGAGCGAGAATGTAGTCATTTAGTCATTTTTTTTAAAGAATATATTGCAAATATAGTGCAAATTTCATTGTTTCCTTAACACTGTACTGAAATCTGATATAATAAACATGTTTCAATGTTCTTGGGATTATTTTAAACGTAAATTTCTATAAAATTGTACTAAGCTATCTCTCTTATTGTGAAAATGTTTGCTTGCATGGTGAAACATTTATAAAGGTGAAAAAAAAATGTTGGACAATTTTTAATATTTCTTCTGCTTTTCGTTCCAACGTCGTGAAAGTTTATTATACCACGTTTAATTCAAATTTTAGGAAAACTATGTAATTTTCATTATTTTTACAATATCCTCTGTGAAAATTGAAAAAAAAACACATTCATCCTGGCTTATTTTGTGTCGAATTCTGATGATTTCCAATCTATGTAGGAGAACAGATTTTAACTCATATAATAGTTTGCATTAAAAGAACTTAAGATCGGTACTGAATAGTACACTTATACAAGTGCAAAAAAAGGAAGAAAAAACGTAGATTTTTTAATGATAGAACAAAATTCCTGATCCTAAATAAAATTCCACGTTTCTTCCTGATTAAATGAAATTCTCGGGTTTTCCCGGCTAAATAAAATTCGAAGGGGTTTTCTGATTTCCCGTTCCATTAAAAATTTTCGAATTTTTGGAAAGCAACGCGATTAACATTGTTCATTGTGAGGGATACCAGTCGGGCTTGAATACATGGATTCTAAAATTATCTATACGGACATTGACAGGCGATGGAAATATGAATGAGTGAATTCGAGTAAATTCAAGAAAAAAAAAATTTTATATACTATTATATATTATTTTCGGTACGAATAACGCCACCTGGAGAACGACGCTGTTTGTACTGAAATTTAGATATACGAATTGCTAGAAATTTGTAGTACAAATATAGACACTGACACTAATAAATTCATCTTCATATGATGAAACCTACACAAAATTTGCTGACTGATAATATTATTATTGAATCTTAAAAAATTGTACAAGCTCACATTTTATGTCAACTCAACGAAAAAATATAGCTGCACCAGTGCGCGAAGATAAAAAAAAATTAAGATAACATTTGCAGGAAAATTAAAAATATTGAAGATATTATAAATTTCTGGAAAATAGCACTAGAAAATTAAATCACGCCCGTACAGTCAACATTTTGCGTTAATTGGACCAATAGATTTTGCTGCAGCTGTGTGCAAAGAAGAAAAATTAAACTTTTTGCGATGTATTATACAAAAATTTGTAAACCATTGAAGATACTAGAAAATCATGAAATATAGCATTGACGAATATTTTCGCACATTCATAGTTAAAATTTTGCGTTATTCGGTCGAATAGATTTTACTGTAGCCGTGCGCAAAGGCAAACCAAAATTTTTTTATTAAATAAAAACTCTAAAATGTATTAAATAACTAAAGATTGTCATTTTAGACCATTATATTGAACCGAAATTACAACGTTTCATATTGCAAGGCCAAGAATATCATTAATTCATTTGCTTCTAAAATCTAGGGCTTATTCTTTAATTAATACATATGATGTAATTTTTAAAGATGTGAAAATCTATCAGCCTTCCATTTGTACTTTCCAAACATTTTAAAATAATTATATTCACTTCTAAACCAAAATGGCATATTATAACCTCTGAACAAGTTAAAAAAAAAAATTAGAATATTTTTCCTCCGAAAAGCCAAAAAGTAGGGGTAGCTTTTCAAAAATTGTAATTGTGAAATTCTAAAGTTGAGACTAGTATATATCATAAAATGAAACGTCAATGAAATTATAAAATTAACAACTAAAGTATAAATAACGTATCACATGTGTTTTCACCTACATGATAGATTTAAACTGTTGCACATCGTAGTATAAGCTTTCGTGATTTTGAAAAAAATTGGGGAATGAAACAGGTTTTCATTTATTTCATTAAATGAAAGACTCATGTAGTAAGTAACTGGAAATTTTACTGTCTGTCTGTTATTACTTGAATCTTGTATAGTGATTTTAGAACCACTAAATTTACATTATAGTTTAGTCCATAAATCCCTGAAATCGTAAATTCTAAAATCACATCCGTTGTTCGAACCTATAAATCGTTGAATTCATCAATTATTTATGTTGATATTATAAGTCGACTGGAAAGCCTAGAATCGAGCACCTCCTCCATTTTTACCAAATTATTATATACTACAAAATGCACTTCACGAATTTTAATGCTCATTTATATCATATCATACACGTTCAAACTTTTCATATAGATATCGAAGGTATCAATTTTTACGAGTGAAAATAAAATGAATTTTGTCAACAGAATTTGTGTTTACAATTCATTATTGAGTCTCGGGATGTTTTCACATTATACTCTCAGACGCGACAGGGAAATTTATCACGCTTGAGTATGGTTAGTGGAGCAGTGAGAATGATAAAAAAAAGAGCAAAACGTGAATTTTTGTTCGCAGAGGCTGCCTCCATTTAGGAATACCCACTGATATAGGGGATGTGGACTGGAAAAAGTTTCAGCGTTAGAGATCAATGTATTTATTTAGAAAATAAAACGTGTATGTACATATAGCTCTTCTGCAAACATAAACGTCCACGCTCACAGTGCTTATCTTTTAGCATATTCCTTCCATTCCATTGTTCCAAAAGCGAAGCTCTATTTTCTATTTTCAAATTTATTTCAATATTCTAAAGGGGAAAAATAAAAAAATATGCTTCTATATCGATTTTAACGTAAAAATTCTGTTTCAATTTCTATGAGTTTCAGAGAAAGTTTTGAAGTACACTTAAAGCTTCTTGTCTTATGATTTACATTTTATTATTTTTATTGTTAGTAGGTATACCTTCAACTTAAAGTTTAGGCTACTTTTTAAGTTAATAGTTATGTTTTACTGTATACAATAAATTTGCTGATAGGATCTTGCTTTTGCGATTCAGCATTGTCTCTGTTGTTAGCAATTATAGAATGCTTTATTTTGGTATTATACGTTTCCAGCAGATCACATCAAACTTGTTCCTGAAGTGCAAATCCGGCGTGTCGAAGCTCCCTTACCTGATCATAAGCCAATCGATTTGTACGGAATAATTTATACATAAAAAGATTAATAATTCAGGTGAATGAAGAAATACTTCAGCCAAGCCGAAGTTTGAGTTTTCAATTTTCAATCATATTCGAGTGATGTTTTATGCAAGCGTTGTTATTGAAATTTCAATTATATTTATATGAAAATCCAAACACGTGTGTTATTAAAAATTAAAATCTTGTAATCGATAATTCAGTTACAATAAAATATGAAACGATAGAGAAAACAGTCACACAGTTGAAAACTTATATATTCATGTGTTTTCAAGTATATGTAATTGAATTTTGATTTACGTTAGTGATAATTTGATATTTCAGTTACGTTTGGACTTGAAAATTTAATTGAATTTTTGAAACATTTTCAACAATGCATAATAATTTTATATCTTCGATTAGGCCTTGAGAAGCAATATGACACTTTTTTAATTTTAAGTGTATGGAACCCTCAGAAAAATGGTATGAACATAGCGGTCGCAAGATATAGACTTAGCGATAGTGTAACAAAAAAAACTGTCTCAAGTATATTATATGTTTTAAAATCTTTTGAAAGTGCATTCAAAGGACAGGCGTACACTATATTCTGTTATATAAAGTAATAAAAAGAACATATTTTCTAGAATTAAAACTTGAAATGGAAAAGTCGCCTGGGAATCAAAACAGTGATCAATCGCTTTCTAATCGGTATTTTTGGTTTTGGTCGAAACTGCTCGATGTCTTGAAAAGGAATATAACGATTTTTTACTTTATAGTTTCTAAACTATACATTGTGTGAAAAAATATCTAGAATAAATATTGTAGAGAATATTTTTCTGATGAAAATGATCTATATTAAAATTTCCTATGGTCAAAATTAAACCGTCTATCTCGACTTGAAGCACAGGTTCAATTGTATATTACATTTTCCTCCGTATGAAATTTGAACTGAAAATAATTCTTAAATGATAGATATAAAAATTAATAATTCTTATTCACCTATTTAAAAGAAATTTTCTTATTTGATTTTCCTTGAGCTTGTTCTAAAGTATGATAATACTGAAATTTCTATGAAAGCGTTTAAATAACTCAAAAATACTATATTTTCATTTTTGAAATAATCTCAAGAAAAACATGAAGTGTGAAAATAAACCCCCCAAGTATCAACATCAATTTTAATATATTATTTAATAATGTTGAAGGTTCTGTTTTTGTTTAAAAAAACTTAAATTGATTCTTTAGGGAAACAGAAAAAGAGAGAAACTCATGTATATAATAATATTCTTTAAAGAAAAACTGATATAACAATTATAGCAATAATTTTAATTAGTTTCTTTTGTAATAATAACAAATCCACATGCAGTAAAAAATGTTTCTGGCGACATTGGAATACAATTTTAATTTGCTGTTAACTTTCTTTTGAGCAATTTTAAAAAATTTGTGAGGCTAGCGGATTTCTCCAATTTTGAACTCATATCATTCAAACTCACAGGATAATTGTTAACCATTTTCTCCAAGAATCTGGTAAAAATCAGTACAATTTAGTCCATGATAGGTTTGTTTTCGTATATTTTTTAAATATTTATTCTTTTAATTCAAATGCAAACCTAACTATGTGGTATGTTTACGGTTCACTTTCGCCTAAAAGAACGGAATATGTTCAAAAATCACGTTCTTAACTCTTTTTCTTAACGGATTCAGTTGCGAATTCATTTCGTTATGATTACCGTGTAAGATCGTAAAATGAGACGGGATTGTTGAAGTGTTTTAATCATTGGAATAAAATTATAGCTTGCAGGCGTCTTTTTCAGAAGCGCTTTTTTTATTATAGCACATTTCTTCAACTTTTAGTTAATAATATTAACATATATAATAAACTAACTGAGATATTCATCTTACACTGTTCAAAATAATTGACGTTACAAATAATTCCCGGCAGCGATTTTTTTCTTATCTAATTCACATTTTGTCCTGCATGACAGATTTTTTAATTCGATTCTTACAAAAATAAAAATGATTTCTTATGAATAAATAATTTTTCGAATTTGTTTCCTAAATATTTTGATTTGAACTAATTTAGTATAAGACGAATGAGCAGTTTGAATTGAATCCGGAGGAAATGTCTTGTACAACGCAGCGTGTGCTTCAATTCGTGCTAGACGGTTTAATGTTGATTATAGAGCCTTTTTATGTAGGTAATTATTTAAAAAAAAATGTTTTTCACAACATTTACGATAGGCATTTTTCTACAAAATTTATATTTGAGAAGCCATACAGTAAATAATCGTTATATTCCTTTCAAGACATCGAAAACTTTCGACACAAAAAAAATATGGATTAGAAAGCGATTGACCACTGTATATTTCATGTTAAAGGAAAAAGTATTATATGTCTGTGCGTTTACGAAACTCGCCAACTTTAGATGCTCTTTTTATTGGAAAAGTGGTTTTTCAAAGTTTTAAGTCTAAAAATGCCCCAGCCACTCGTGTTTCAAGCTAAAAGGTCTTGGGCTTAAAATGTGGGGAATTCAGCCGGCTATGTGACCCTATATGTAACTACGTATAACTATGTACCTACATTTACTGTAAGAGTTTAAGCGATTTAATAATATAAAATCTAATTTTTTTCTAAAAAATAATCTCAATTTCATGTAACTCAGTAAATTAAGAAGAAGTACTCGTTACATTTTGAATCACTCGGTTTTTTATTGCAAGTGGAAGTAGCTCTGGGCCTATCACGGAAAAAGTCAAAAGGTACTTAATAAAGAATTTATGTATTGAATTGCTACCCCTTTCCAGGCCATTTATTATGTAAAATAACATTAATTCTTTAAACGCAGTATAAAATCATAAACCTTCTTCCATACGTTTCAAATATCCTGCCCTCGCTTATACTTTTTTCTCCTCTCTAAAAGCGTAGTTTCTTTATGAAAGAGGAAGTTGCGGTTGGCATATGACGGAAAAAATCCAAAGGCACAAGTATGAAGGGAAAGAAAGGGTGAAAGGGAAACTATAAAATGAGACTCTTGATAAAGGGAGCGAAACCATTTCCTCCTCACTGTGAAATGCGGCTAGAGTTTTAATTGAAGGCTGCTCTTTTATAAAAAATAAATAAATAATTAAAAAAGAGGTTAAACTAAGGAAAAAGAAAATTGGGAAGTAGAAAATGGCCCAGTGACGACGATTTTGGCTTTGGCCTGGCTCGCTAAAAATGCGAATGCGCATTACTCAGTGGTTTAATCGCGAATGCAGCCACGGTGCGCGTAATGAATGCCTGCACCTCGAAAAACAAGCTGAGCGAAGTAACACAGTATATATACGGTAGTATATACCGTTACCAACGGTAGCGATGCTCCAGGGTGGAGGTAACATTCTTGTGGTTGAGTCCCGTAAACACTCGCCTCGCTGGGTATGGTCGGTAGACAACCCATAAATTCACCCTCTTCCATCCCAAACCCGCACTTTTCGTCCCACCGGGCCGGCTGTTAGGCCGAATTAAAAACCTTTTTTACTATATTCCGCAAAAGCACTTTCCTTCTCAACACTTGCAAAAGCTTACCAAAGTTACAAGAAGGAAAATGAATAAAACTAAGTACCCTGTAAATCGCCTTTCCAATCTTTGCAAAACTAAGACTCTGCAAACATTCATAAAAAAACTTCTCGACGTTAATTCTTTATATGAGTGATTCTCCGTATAGCGCATGAGACAATGTCCCTCATGGTATTAAAATATGTGTTTCACTTACAGACATGAATATTAACTCAAACAATAATTTTAATTATATAGTTTTCTTTAAAGTTAACTGTAAATAGTCAAAATGTGATTGAATGCATTGTCCCTGGTGCCGTTTTCAAAATAAAATTTGTGTTTTCTATTAAAACCACATACAAGTGAAAATCAAAAAGTTGACACTACAGTGTCCCTGAAATATTATACGCTTGTGTTTGGAGATATAATGTCCGTAATTAATGGGTTTTTTAAGTGCATTTTCTCTAATAATATCCTACCTTCTAATCATTTTTACTGTATCCACCTCAAAATAAATTCGATTAAATATGAGTAAATATCATCCAGTAACGTGTCCCTGACAACCTTTTTTCAAATTGATGGCGTTATATCTTTTCAAAAAAGCTTAAGATCTGTTTGTTAAATATACTTATTTTTCAGAATTACAAAATGAACCTATTTCCTGGTTTGCAATTACAGTTTCAGGGATTTAATCACTTTTAAATGTATCCAAGTCTTTACGTCATCTGGTAACAAAACTGTTTTTCATTAATTTTATATCTTGAAAGTTTATTTTTTACATTCAAATTCATTAATAATAATTGAAGATTATTAAATATACTTTACCACGTAAAAATTTAATTACATTGAAATTTCAGTGGTACAGGTTCAAGAATTTCAAATTTCAAATACATGATAAGTGAATGAAAACTGTAGATTTTCGAATCTGGTAAACATTTGACCTCTTCAAACAAACCAATTAAGAATTTATGTACCAAAAAATTGAAGACAGATTTGAACAACCAAATATTATAATACTGGAAACTTGTATACTATTTCAAATGAAAAATAATAAATTATTTGATAATTATGACCGAGTTTCAAGTTATATGAAAACCAAATTTGAAAACTAGAAGTGACCTGCTTCATTCTTGAAATAAATGTCCTAGGATTTTTCACGGTTTATGAAATTTAAAAAAGTTGAGTTTTAATTAGAAAAACACTTTTTTCAGTTACCAAACTGTCCAAGCGTAACAGGGTTAAAAAGTTCTGGACACTCCACCAGAAAATGTGCCAGTTATTTTTTAAAAATGGCAAAGAGAATACGTTATAATATAAAACATCCCCTCGAAATAATCTTTGTGTTTCCCAACAAGTAATGTCCTTTTTTTGAAAATACAACTTCTCAGCCATTAGCATATTAGAGTGGTCTCCTCCTGTTTCTTTTACCCTCGACTTCCGTCTTTATCAGAAATTCTGTTTAATTCAAACCCATTAATTCTTCAAAGGCTACCCCACTTTCGTTTTAGCTCTAATATTTATCACCTTTCTGTAAGGACGAAATACAAATAAGTTTCCATACATAATAGTAAAAATTTCGTTGATCAAAAAACTTGAAGTATGTGAAAAATGCAAATTTATAGTAGTAAAAAAAATTTATTACCTCGAAGTTGACAAAACGTAAATTCGATTTCTGAGATACCTTGGAGGTTTTTATGAAACACGTGGTTGAATGTAGGAGATACCCGAGATTTGAAAATGAATTTAAGGTTCAGAAATACTGAAATGAAGTCGACGATATAGTCAAGTAGGGTACGAAGAGGGAGGAGCATGAAAGTATTATCGAAGCTGAAGGAATACGCAGTTGCGTCGCTTGGGAAATTAAGGGGCTTTTTAATCCGCCAAGACGAATCGTCGGCTTCTTTGGGAGAAATTCTATTCGCCCCCTCTTTTCCTCCTATATCGACCGGTTGATAATACAAATTCTCTAGCGTCACGAGAATAATATATTACAAGTTGGCACTTTTATGACAAAGTGGATTTTGATCGCGACCGACCAATCCAATATAATCATATAATTCACACTACCATCGGTAAGAATATCAAAAAGTGAAATATTACAAAACGCTATTACATGAAAAGGTATTGCGTGGTAATCACTTGTTTTCGGACTTTTGTGAATTGTCGGCGCAATTCTCAACCGACTTCAATGAAACTGGCATCTCACGCATCAACCGTGAAAAAACAAGTTTAGGAGTGATTTTATGTTATTATCGTGCAACCTGTGATGTGCCATCAGTGAGAAATGGAAATTGAGAGATGACGAAAATAATACAATTTTAAAAACTATTCAAGATATCGGAGATTCTTGCAATATTTATCGAGAATCAATTACTACAGACTTCTTATTGTAATTTAGTGTAAAGCAGTTGGATAGATTAGGTTGCACATGTTAGCACAGGTGAAAACTTGAGATGCAAACATTTTCAAAACATTTGATGGGACTTTACGAGATTTGAAAAATTATAACAGACTCTAGGCGATTTAAACTATTTTACCTGTTTTTAGGGATTTGAAAGGATTCTATAGATTTTCAAATCTTTGAGAGTATTTTGAAAGATTATAAGGGATTTCAGACAGTTTTAAATATTTCAAGGTATTTTAATAGATTTCAAAAAGTTTAATCAGAACGAAATTTTTTACTGGGAACCTAGAAAAAGTTCTTAAACGTTTTAATTTCTGTTAGAAATAATCAATTCTTAAGAGAAAATTTTAATGCATATTTTAAGTTGTACTTGGAACAATATAAATAGATAAAATAGAATTGCTAAAAAATATCAAGTTCATTTGAAAGTTCATAACTTTAGGCGCATAAGATTTCAAGGGTTCCTAGGGAATTTCAAAGAATTTCTAGAGAACTGTAGGAAATTGGATTTCATGGTATATATTTTAAGGGGTCCCCAAGGAATTTCATGAGATTTCAGGAAATTTTAAAGCTTTCAGGGTATTTTAGAAGATTTAAAGGGATCACAAGCGGCTTTATCATATGTTATGTGATTTTAGAGGATTTAAAAAATTTAAACATTTCTAAAGAAATTTTAAAAGACATTAAAGATTTCAATATGTTCTATGGGGTTTCAGAAGATTTCCATAAATGTCATGAGAATGCAGAAATTGAAAAATTTTAAAAGGATTTTGAAGAATATAGTGTATTTAAAAGATGCCGGTAAAGGTAAAAAAAGGTATTTCATTCAATGTAAAAGAATTTCGTCGGATTATAGAAAATGAGAAGCGATTTAATCATTTCTGAGGAACTTCAAATGATTTCGTGAAATTTCACAAATTTCGTGAGATTTGAAAACATTTAAAAATATTTGACGGATTCATAGGATTTTAAGAGAAATTAAAGATTCCATAAGATTATGAGGAATTTTTATAGATCTCAAGAAATAAAAAAAACTTGTAGAGTTTTCCATGAATCTAAGATGATTTCAACATAATTCAAGGATTTTCAACAGATTTCAGGGGATTTCAACAGATTGAAAAACTTTCAAGAATTCCAAGGAATTTCGAAGCTTTACGAGTAAGGTTATTTAAAAAGATTCCAAGGGATCACAAGGGGCCTTATCAGATTGTATGGGATTTCAAAGGGTTTCAGCAGATATTAAAACACAGAGATTTTGAAAGATATTACAGATTTAAAGATGTTTTACAGGAATTTCTACGTGTTTTGAGTGAATTAAAAAATATCAAGGTATTTAAAAAGAATACAAACTTTTCCAGTAATATTTAGAAGATAACAACGGATTTAAGGGGTTCTAAAAGATTTTACGCGATTGTATGGAAGATTTGTACATGTATACAAGATTTCAAAAATAGTTAAACCCGCGATTTAATGTTGAAAAAATGTTATAAAACTATTTTTCTACTATTTTTATAAAATTATGCTATGAACGCTGTTTTGAACTTATTAAATGGCCTGCAATTTTCCACACAAAGAAAGTAGTAAGTAGTGTTATGCAGATTTATCATCATGATATATAAATCTGATAAAATATTTCTCATGGCAAATGAAATTTATTTCACTTAGATACAATCTTAAAGGCATACTTGGTTTTAGTATTTCAATAATCTCTATGATAGTTGTTTCATTTTGGTAGATAGAGAATTTTCTTCCCCTTACAATGCTGAGAATTCCCGACGCGAAAGTTTCTCAGGATCGCTATTATAGCGCTTTCCTAAACTTCATCTGCTCCGATTTCCACAGCATAACTTGTTTTCTATGTATACATATAAGGATATAAATCGCAGAAAATTCCTGAGAGAAGGAATTTACCTTTTTTCATTTTCAAATCTCCATTTAAAATTCAAAAAATGCGTCTTTACTCTTGACTCGATAAAAACAATATAAATGTCTTTCATACGTATATTATCTAGAGTAAAGAAAATTTAGTATCAAAGTGAAATTAAACGTTAAAGATTTTTTCTGTGCCACTGTCAGACGGATGTTATGAAAGAATAATATTATAAATAAAAATATTTTTGAGATACTTAATTTTTCTTTAAATCAGGGATGTAGAGGAACAGAAAAATTGCAGAAGAGAAATTGGAGGAATGAGAGGTAGAAAGGGAGTGAGTTGGGGTATCTCGAAACAGCGTATGGCCTTAGGCGAGTAATTCTGCGCTCCGCTACTCAAAAGCCTCTGGGGTTCATGGGAACGCGGACGCGTTTACCGTCGCGAATCGAATAGGAGTTTCAATCCCCTCTTTCCGCTAACAATTATTCAATCCCGTGAATGTTTCTTCTTTGTCTGATTATTAATCTAGAAAATCTAACAAGCACATAATAAAAATAATATTCTGACTTTTACATATAAGTAGGAAAGACGCTGAAATTAACCTCTTAGACAAGAGTGACTTTAAAAAAAAAAAAAATTTCCTAATTATTGCAGTTCACTGATACAAAACATAGCCCTGAGAATATTTGAGCTTAGTTATTATGGGTTTTCTCGGGTTTTGTAGCCTCGAGCAGAAACTCTTCGAACTCCTTAATTACAACTCACGATTAACAACTAACAGCTGACAGCTCACAAGGGGATGAGAAGTAGGGAAAATAGGGGAAATGAGTGGAGGGGAAGTAGAGGAAGTGACGGAAATAAAGCAAGGTTAGTAGGGGAAATAAGGAGAGGGAAAGTAGGCGAAGGTAAAATGTGATTCCCTATATCTACGGATTTCAAACTTTTGTATATAATTATAAGCAAACAAAGGGTCCAATAGAAACACCAAAAACACGTTTTGCATTCATCTACAAAACATTTAGGTGCGCCTTTTTTTTAACTCAGTTTTTAAACAATTAAGTAATAAGTAGGTTTACCTGAGTTCATCGCCTAATATCTATGGGAGGAATGTTGTTTCTCCTGCATTTAGTTTCTAAATACTATTTCTAATATGAATTTTCCAAAACATTGTATATATTTTCGAAAGTACAAGATGCTTTTGAAAACCTTATTGGAACGGTTCGGTGAAGATTGTAAGCATCTTGGCTTTTCAACTGATATATGAGAAGCTAACTATGGCTACGAAGAAGCCTACTCTTCTTGCTCAGCTATTATTCTCATCTTAATATATGCACAAAGTCTACACCCAAATCTTCTCAAAGAACCATTTTCCTTCTACCTCAAAGGTTTGAACAATCGAACAATAGTAATATACCCATTATACCATGATGTTACTGGGCTGACCTTACAAGACCAGTATACTAGTCCTCTGGCATATCTTCTTGCGGTCACTTAATTCAAATAGTGTTCCCCATCACAATATAATTTTCGCTGTACTTTGGACAATACCCGAAGCTTGGACTGTGCACTGGAGCTTGGCATTCTACAGCAAGTGAGTTTCTCACAGCGAGGAAGAGACGTAGAAAGTCAGGATGAAACGCTGCCGGGTATGTTTTGCTTAGAGAGAACATAATGCTCGAGATGGCCGTTAGGAGGAGGTTAGCTTCTGGTAGTTAACTTGCAGGCTTGGTTGATGAAGCTGAACAACAGGACTTGGTAGGACGAAGTCCAGTCGACTCAGGTTACCACAAGTAGCCGGAGGCTTTCTGAGCTTGGACATCCCTTGAGTAAGCTGTCTCTCTTCTGTACTTTCGCAGTACCTCAACGTTTACCCACAAAGCCCAGAGAGAGGTTAATTAATTAACGAGTTTTTACATGGTTCAGCCAGGTGTGTAGTTTCAAGTCCGTTTGTTTGTTGTGCCTCAACTAATGTTGGTAATTGTTAGTCATTTATGCGAAAGGGTCGTTTGGTGGCGGTTTTAGCCGCAGGAAACGTTCCGTGTTAAATCAAACACAACCGCACGGCTGGTAAACTGGCGTTCCATCGATGCCTCGCGAATGAAACCGAAAATTTAGTCTTCCCTGCGGATTTCTGCAGGCATGTGGTATTTGAATCGTCAGTCGGACAATGCAAAACATAACGCAAAGCTTTGGTCCTACGCCAACGTGAATTAGCATAAACAGATCTATCATGTAATTATACAACGCGGGATTATTAACAAACTACATTCGCGGAAATTGCGTACCACTATTCCTCGCTGTTTCTGTGAAATACTCCGCGTGTTTGCTCTGCTCATAGAGGAACTTAGGGGATAGAAATTCACTGGATTTTTGAAGGCGAATTATTTTAATTAAACTCATTGATCTGGTTTTGCGGTATTTACTGAAATGGTTAATTTAACAGGTTATTTCATGCAATTTCATTGCAAAGAGAAGTAAACGCTGTGTATGATTTAGTGCCATTTAATATTAAATCTGAAAATACAAATAATGCTTTAGCGAGAGGAATAGATTCGGAATCAATTCAATGCGATGCATAGTCGGATTATTTTGAACCGATTTTACGAGAGAAAAATGTTTTCAACGTTTTAGTGCTTACAAACTGGCTAAGTGACCCTAAGGTTAGCGAACCAAATATTGCATAAGATTGCTGTCCATTCTCCAAATATTTTACTAGGAAGATGAGGTGTATAGTTTGCATACCTTAAATTAACTTGGAGCCCCCAGATGGAAAAAGAATGTCTTCTAGCTTCGATCTAGAAAAAAGGCCCCCTACAATGGCGAAAATGATCTACACGTTTGTTCTTTGAGCGTTTGCTAAAGTCTCTTTATTTTTATAATATTTACAAAATAGTTATTTGCGATACAAGGAGCCTAGGTGGCACTTTTTCGGTCGAGTACTGCAATTTACACGAGGCAAAGTGCGACTCAGGGACCGAATTTCACATACTAATTCTTATCGCACCAGTCAATCATAAGTGCACATAGGTTGCATAGAGTCCTCCTGATCTAAAACCCCGAGAGGATCCAGAGGCGAAGTCCGGTAATGTGTGTGGAGTAAGAAGTCGATACTGAAATACCCTATGTACCATAAATAAATACCCTGAGTACCCTAAATACCCTAATTAAAAATGTTACGGCCTATACTCAAAAGTGCTATTTTAAATGTCGTTCGCAGTACCTAAAATCGCTAAAAAAACTTTATAAAATGTATTGTTCTAAATTGTTAAGATATTCAAGGAACTGTTTCCCTGGGTTCTGCCCTAGGGTCAAACTTGGTAGAAAGAAATCACAAAATTTCAAAAATCTGTAAATAATTACATGTATACCATTAAGCCATTTCCCTTTCAAGGTAGGCGTGACACTACCCGATTCGGGTAGTGTTTCTAGGTGGATAGTTTTATTGTAGTTATAAATAACTACAAGTGTGGCCTCACCACACCCACGATGTGCCAACAGCACTCAGTATTCTTGAATGGTCACCCATCCAAGTACTAACCGCGTTCAACGCTGCTTAACTTCAGTGATCTGACGAGAACTGGGTTTTTCAGCGTGGTATGGCCGTTGGCAAACTAAACGCATTTGCTATTAATTATTTAATTAATTAATTATATTATATATATTATTATATATATTAAATAGGACACTTATTTTACACTTATTATCATTATTAATAATTATTATTATCGGACACTTATTTCCCCTAATGCATTTAAAACTATATACATTATATACATAAAACATATCAATTTAGGAAAATCATTATGCTACATCGCTCCGACATAAGTCGCTGATCAATCTCTCTAGTAATCATCCCAGGCGAAGAGCTTCACAAAGCCATAGTATGTCATAGATCACATAAAAATACGCAAGCTGAGTAATAACCCCATATAAAGATCCATACTCTTTACTTAAATCACATTTACTAAGTTGCAAAGAAAAAACTTGCCCTTTCTAAAATAATAACTTCTAAGTCGTTTCTCTGAAATCTTTGATTAAGTACACCTTTCTTCTACAAAATTAAAATTTTTATGTTTCGAGAAATTCAAAGCCTTTTTTCAATATCGCTATTAAAAATTAGGAGTTCTTAAATATTGCTGTTTTCAGTTCACGAATGTAGGTAATTGAAAAAAGTTAAAAAAATATCAAGGATGGGAAATTAGTGGCTTCTGCTCTTACTACAGAGATATAAATAAAAGAGATCATTTTCCTAAGGTAAAGGATATATTAAAAGAAAAATATTTCTTTCGCGTTAATTTCAGTGGTTCAGGAGAATTCAGTTAGGTTTCCGTATGATATATAATTACTTTTAGTTAAAAAAATGTCGACCTAAGTATGTGAATAGTTTTGATAGATGTTTAAGAAATGAAAAGAGTGAAGATGGGTCTACGGTTTGGAAGTTTTCTTGAACTTATGCAAAGATTTTCATATGATATATGTTTAGTCCAGAAACTGAGGTATCTACGCAAAATTTTTCAAGTTCAGCATTATAAGTCACAGGTTTCTAGGTGTATTTAAAAGAAAAAAATGCAGGCCTTATTTTATCGTGAAATATTGCTATTGTCTGTTGAAAGATTTTGTATCAGAACATTTGAGATGCCTGTACTTGCGATAGTATAGCTATATGGACTAAAGGGATGGAATTGATAACAGAAATGTGCCTTATCAACTTTTACCTCTTGCTGTTGAAAATTTTTCATTTCGCACAATATGAGAACGGACAGAAATGTTATTTTATATAAGCGAGGGATGCCATAAAGTAAAACGGGGCCTTGTGGGACGTTTTTTCAGGGGTTTGTCAATATATTACAGGAAGGAATTCAAATAATATATTAATTCTTTGAATATATAATTTCTAACACTTCATCTTTCGTATGCTAAAGTTAAAACATTTAATTTAGCTACCCATGCAGAAATCGCCATACTGGATCCATTTTACCGATCAGGCCCTGATCGGGTTGGCCCGGTCTGTCCCGGATAGGGTATATTTCGTGGTTTCAGTATCGTGTCAGACCCGGTGGCCTGGTTACCGCCTACAACGACACCTAGTATGTGTTCTGTGAAGTAGCGAATTACGTGTGTGCAGTTTTGACAGCTATTCAATTTTGAAATAAATTTCAAGTGTGATACGTGAAAAAGGATTCAATAAACAATGCCAAAGCGTAAAAGCACTCCGCAAGTTCAGAAACACCGTGCGATAACCAGGATACCATATTTACGAGACGGAAATGCAAGGAAGTAAATCAGTGAAACCTAACCTCAATATTAAAATTAATATTAAATTTGTTTATCAAGATTTATATATTCACGGCTATCCTCAATTGAAATTACTAGTTTTTTTTAAATAATAGGAAATTATTCAGCTCATAATTTAATACCTATAAATAATTACGGTCTCAATTTGTAAATACAAGGTTATATTCTAAGAAGACTGACAAACGTGTATTTAATTATATTTTAGGTTCTGAAGCTGATGATGAAGATGAAGAGGAAGAAAATATTAATTTCGATGAACGTGACTAACTTTGTTTTTTATTAATTATTTTATAAAAAATACCCAAATTTTATAAATATGATCAACAGCAAATTAATCGGGATCCGGTCCGGGACCGACCTGGCAGCCAGATCGGGCTGCCACGTTCGGCACCGATCGGGCCGTCTGTTTCATCACGGGTCAGGCCCTGGTCGCTTTCCGGATCCGCGCCGGATTTGGCCAGATCCGAACCCGATCGGGGCCACGGAAAAATTTCTGCATGGGTATAAGTAATCAGTTATTACAGTCCATAGTGTGCCCGCCGTTAGCCCACAGAGTGGGGTTAAGTATTCTACTTTCAATAAAATGGCAAAAATAGCTTTTCAGTAATATAAAGTGGGAAAATATCACAAATTGAAAACCTATATCGTTATTTTGAAGTAAATTGAACAAATATGATGAGTGATTACATGAAAATGCGTGTTTCTTCTGTGTGAAAGCATAACCTTATATGTGTTATTTGGCATATAAGTTTATTATTACATGGACACAACTTGAAAAAATAATCTTGGCGATATCAAGAAAAATTTCCGTGAATAGCATTTTTCAGCTACTTATTCATCATAAAAATAATTTCACAACAATATGATACAATACACAATATGATAGGTGACATAAATACCCAAAAAAATTTGAAATGAAAGTTGAGCAAGTGTTTTTCACTTGAATTAACTCAAATAGAGAAATTTATGGGATTATATAAAAATGGCTTTTATTCAAATTTATCCACGAAAATGGTAAAAACTGCCTTCAAAATAAAGTTTTGACATTTATATTACAGAAAACAATCGAAAAAATTTAGGATTCTTATACATAGAAAAATCAAACTACAAAATATAAAATTATTAGTGCGTTACTAAGATATTAGTTACACTGATATTATTACTTTAGTTTCCTCAATGTTTCAAGGAAAGCCTAGTTTGACGGTACTCAAGTCGGCTGCCAATGATGAGAAAGACGTGATTCGTCACAGCTGTTAATAAAAACGACACTCATGTGATCTACAGTAATTAAATATAAATTTGTATATACTAGAATTGTAGAAGGCAAACCAACCAGGAAACAATATTGATCTACAATACGAAAAATGAACTAATACTAAAATAAAGCTTTCATTATAATTTGGAGGTGGTTTCAGTTTGGATAAGCGACCATTTACATTAAACATCATTCCGGACGAGTTGGCAGTCCATGAAAGTTATACTAGTTGGAAAATTTTCACATATCAAAGTAACGGACTAGCTGGTCATATTAGAGACAGTGCCGCATATTCCGCAAATGCGTGTATCTCTTATTCAAATTGCATGGAAAATTCGATACGTCCGCCCCATGTAATTTATGGACGTGCTGCATTTTGTGGCGTGTCACGCCGTTGGCCTGCACCATTGGCAGATGTAATTGGGATTTATGTGCGCGTGCAGCTCTTTATGGTGGGTATCGCTCGGTACACCCGTGTGTACCCATATATCTGTATCTGGCCGTTTGTGGGAGCGCAAATAAAGTGTCGGCTACGCCGTTGCCGACGTCGCTTTAACACAGTGCCACTTGTCGCAACGAATCCGCGTGTACCCACGATCGGCCTATCGTCACCCATTAGGTAACCCACAGCGAAAAAAACGAACGATTCATCCTAATTACGGTCGGAAGATTACCTTCTGCAACGTGATGAATTGCAGCGATTCGATTCATGAGGTCCATTCGCAATCTCTTTCGTATTTTTTTAATTTCATGAAATATATACCCTCAAAAGTCAAATCAGATTTTTTACCCTTATTTTTTACAACTCCCGGCGCCTCATGTCAATGGGGCTAAAAACCGCATTTCATAAGGTTCATGTAAAAATCATTTGTACTCAGTGTTCTCCCAAATCACAATACATGGGTAATTGTCAAATTGAAGGCACATTTGAAGTCCCAGTAATATAACATCAAACTATAAACTCTTACTGATTAATGTTTTCATTCAATAAATACTGATTGACATCGTCTACAAACCGTTCAGTTCCCTTTTTTATTTCTGTTCCTATTTACTTTATTTTAATATAAGATCTACTCTATACCTATACACCCATATACACACTACTATTCTTCAACCGAGCAAGTGACGCCTACCCCGAAAGGGAAATGGCTTAATGGTATAAATAATAATAATAACACCCCAAATGCCATTACCATACGGCGTCACAACCTCACTTTGTACAAAGATATACCAATTTTTAAATTAAGATCGAGAAATTCTCCTTGAGGGTTTTTTGGCAGTAACCTAAGAAACCCTTAACATATCAAGTTTTTGAGCTTTAGAGAAACAAAAGCTTAATTTATGCTCATTTCCTTAGCCAAATTAATCATATTCTAAAAACCTTAAGGTAATTTTAATCGTCATTACCATCCGTCTTTTTTACTAGTGAAATATAGTAATTATTTGAGTGATAAACAAATACATATTAAGCGTGTCGTTTAATACAGGATTCTATAAAATTGAACTTAAAATGGCATCACTTCTTTGCGAATCCAATGATAAAACTGAAAAGTGCATTTTGACACCAGAAATTTCATTTCCATGTGTGTGTTAAAAACCAGTTTCGAAGCAAAAAAAAAAAAATACAAACCATTCCGTTACCTGCTTAGCCGTATTTCCTTTCATAATAAGGCGACTATTTATGACTAAAATGTGTTGTTGTTTTTTTTTAATGAAAATTGAAAGAGGATAATCTTCATAATTTGTGTGGCGCCATTCCCATACGGTACATACGACAGCATTCGACTGCTTGTACATACCTGCGAGAGCGCGTGGATCAAGTAGGCCTTTTTGTTTACTTTTTTCTAACCTATATTTATAAATAGAGATCTCAAAATATAAGCAACACCATTCAATTAGAAATGTAAACAAGTATTGAATGTTATGCTATGGGGAAGATTATAGGTAGACAGAGTTGTTTCATCTCTTGTTAATCGTTATTCGTTAATGTTTAGCCGTGGCCGCAATTGGCCAATTCAAATGACGCGCATAAATTTGAAATTCTAGTGAAGTACTGTATTTCTTTATAAAATTGTGCGGGAACGTCCATTAATTACGTAAGAATGATTTTTAAAATTTTAAACAGAAGATATCATTTTTTTTTACTGAATATATCAAAAATATATCAATTATTTTTAGCATGAACAACATATCCAAAAATTTTGAAAGATGTGAAACATTTGCAGTGATTTAAAAGTATTTTAAAAGATTTGAAAAGATTTTAAGGTATTTCAAAAGAGCACAAAGTATTGAAAAAAATTACAAGATATTTAGAGAATTACGGAGATTTCGAAAGATTTCTAGGGATTTTATGAAATTTTAAAAAACTTGAAAAGATTTGAAGAAATTCTAAGGTATTTTAAGAGATTTTAAGTTCAGAATAAGTCGTGGCATTATAAAGGATTTCAGAAGATTTGAAGAGAATGCATAACGTTTCAAAAAGATTTCCGAATAATATAAAGGATTTTAAGGAATTTTCAGGCTTTCTATATGAAAATCAAACTATATTTAAATGGATTACAATATACTGTGAGGTATTTCAGGACATTCAAAAAGATTTCCTTGGATTTTTAAGGGATTTTAAACATTTTCAGAGGTCTCATCATATTTTGAAATATTTCACAGAATTTCAATGATTGTAAAAGGGTTTTGAAGATTTTAAAGGATTTTAAGGATTTGCATAGTTTTTAAAGGGTTTTAAGGAATTTCAAGATATTTGAAAATATTTCAGGATATTTCAAAAGATTTGTAAAGATTAAATAATGGCCAATGGCCATGCCACGCTGAAAAAACCAGTTCTCGTCAGATCACTGAAGTTAAGCAGCGTTGGGCGCGGTTAGTACTTGAATGGGTGACCATTCGAGAATACTGTGTGCTGTTGGCATATTATGGGTGTTGTGAGCCCAAACTTGTAGTTATTTATAACTACAAGAAAACTATCCACCTAGAAACACTACCCGAATCGGGTAGTGTCACGCCTACCCTGCAAGGGAAATGGCTTAATGGTATATAAAAAGGATTTTGAGGGATTTTATAAATTTGAAGGTATTTCGAGGAATTTGAATGGTTTTTAATGATTTTTATTGGATTTTGATATATTGTTAGCGATTTCTCAAAATTCGGGAAGATTTCCACGGATTTCAAATATTTCACTGAATTTTTAAGCGATTTAAAAGATTTCAAGGAAGCGCGAAGAATTTAAAAATATTTGAGGGAATTTCAAAGATTTTAACTGGTTTGTATAGATGTAAAGGGATTTCCACGAATCTTGAAGAATTATAAGGGCTTTTCATGGCGTTTTAGATTTTTCAAGCGATTCCAAGGATTCTCACAGCTTTAAAGGGTTTTAAGGAATTTCTAGGGAGCTCAATCGTTTTTAGAGGGTTTCAAGATATTATGTAAGATATGCATCGAATTTAAAAAAATTCGAAGAACTCACGCATTATTCAAAACATTTTAATGTCCAGAGTTTCGAAATATCACAAATATTTCAGGGGATTCCACAAGATTTCATTGAAACATTACACCGGACCTTAAGGATGATTCAATTCCCCGACCTTATATTTATTGGATGTAGGTATTGAAAAATATTTCGTAACAAAGAAAAAATAAAACAAATATTGATATAATGCCTATAATAGTAAAAAAGTAATTTCCATAGCCAAAACAGGCGTTAATTAGAATATTTAACAAAAGAATTAAAATGTGGAAAATTGTGTAGGAAATTCTTTGGACCCCCCTTAGACTAAGTAATGATTCGTAAGATTTTCCAGAACCCATCCCTCGAAAAAAACCTCACGTAATTGAAGGACGCTTCCTTGAGAAATATTTTATTACAAAAACTGTAAAATAACTGTCAAATAAAAAATGTGGAAAACTTCTTCTTTCGTGTGATCTTAAAAAACGATAATGGAGACAAGCTTTAGAAAACAATATTTTAATTTAAAAATAATGCGGAAGTTCAAAAAACGGTTTCAATTAAAGACTGGAAAATATTTAAAATAACTATAGAAATAAAAATTTGAATAAACTACTGGTTTCATGCATTCTTTAACATAACATTGTACAAGCAAAAATTTTTGTTTCAAATTAAGATTGGTATTAAGATTGGTATTAAGATTGGTATTGGTATTGGTATTAAGATTGGAAAAAACTACAAAATTGAAAGTAAAAAAATTGGCAAAAACTCCCGGTTTTCATGTTCTTTGTAATTAATTAAATTAGGAAAAGTTTCTGAATTCAAAACTTGATTCAGTTACAAAAAGTATTATTTTTTAATTAAAGATCGAAATGAAATCTACTTTCTTATGAATAATTTTATATCCCCTTTGTGGTTATATTTTATTAAATCGGAAAAAATTTTCTTAGTAATGTATTTGACTCGTCCCACGGCATGAAGGCACGGAAAAAATTGTCTAACTTGAAAGAATTTGATTTTAGAATAAAAGAAGTGATCATTTTTGAGCTATTATTCAGATTTATGGAATTGCGAAAGGAATATTTGAAAAATCAAGCATCTGCGAAAACCCCTGATCACAGAACGGCGCGTCAAAAAACCCGCCGGATCTGACACAGAAAAAGCTGCAAATCGTCTGTATTTTTCAATTAAAAAAAAACAAAGTGCTTTTGACCTACTACTTAGCTCTATTAAAGCGAAAAGGGACGATCTTGAAAGAAGCAACTAACTCCGAGAAAAATCATTGTCACAGGTATGGCGCATCCCCAAAAACAAAAATATGGACGCAAAAAGAGTTGCATAGCAGTTTTATCTTTTAATTAAAAACAAGAATTTACTTTCAAACTATTACTTAGCTCTATTAAATCCTGAAAAGAACATGCGAAAAGAAGTAATAACTTGAAGAAAAAATTACCAAACATGGATTTTGACCCACTTCTAAATCGAACTGGTCCATAAACTTAGAAAAGGCATTTCCGAAATTTGGCACTGATGCCCTTCTGCTCCGGGACCCTTCATCGATTTATGTTTGCATCGTTAATTATTTTAACTGTTCTATCCACTAAATTCGATTCTGTAATAATATCGTCAAAAATTGAGAGTTTTCCGTTTCTTCAGTTAATTATTGGTTTATTTGTTTGTGAAATAAATAAATTATAAGAATGCTTCTTGTCGGTTCAACTCAGAATACTCTTTTATAAGAATATGCCTTTGAACTCATATATCATAAAACCGCTTTGGGAATTACTAAAACTTACTACTTCCAGTAAAAGTAGAATTGCGTGTGAAAGAAAAAAACTTCAATAACGACTTATAAGCTTGATCACTTTGCGCAGGCGAGAGCTTGTAATTGTCTATGAACTTCGTGCGCTGATGACAAGAAAGTTCCATTCGACTTATATTCAACTTTGCAAGCGGATAATTGTACTTCTCACACCTTGCTGAAGAAAACTGTATCAAGGGACCAAAACTGAAGTTGCCGTCAATTAAATAGCAAACCTGATGTCTATTCCGAATATGTCTTTATTTAAAAAGACATTTTTTCGCCATGGCTGTTGTTTGTGTTTTTGTTTGCAGCCATGAAATGTTTAATATTCAAAACCATTTGGCTGAAACGAGAAGTGCACGTTAAAACGAGAAGTGCACGTTAAAACGAGTGGCTCAGTAAAACCTGTTACACCGATGTTAAAATATTCATTCGTTTTGTTACATCAATTATTCGCTTTTGTTGCGGTGCAGTACTGCACTTCATTTCCTTTTTGGTGTACTCTCTCTCACCAGATTCTATTCTATCCTTCACTCTGTTGTTCTTGCGAACGATGTACTTGCACCAAAAGTAAAAAAAATTGAAAAACGTGTGTTTTACGTTTTCTAATTGAAATACTAGCCGAATTTCTAATTTACACTCAAGTAGGAGATAGTCGCGAAGTTTTAGTAATGAAATTACAGAATATCGTTTCATATTGCCGGCTTGAGGGCCATGTAAAAATACTATGTCACACTCTTTTCAACACATTTTTCACCCCTTCCCTTCTTCGTCACAGTTCAGTAATATTTTAACAGACTCCAAAGCCCAAAATACTCTTAACACACGGGAAATAGGGTGATTTTTCCACATAAGTAGGATGATTTTTCTACAAAGCAGTTGAATTTCCGAACAAACAAGATAACTTTTTAACAGCATACTTGAATTTTCAATTTAACTAATAAAATAAATTTTTAAAAAAGTATTTAAACTTTAAAACAAGGAGTTACATTTTTAATCAAGATCAATTTTCAACCAAAAATAGAATAGTTGAATTTTCGTTGAAAAAAGTTATTTCTCAACTGAACAAAATAACAAATTTTGAACGAAATAGTTTAATCTTCAAGCTAATAGTTGAATTTTTGATCAAAGGAGATGAATTCTGGACCAAAAATATAATAGTAGAATTTTCAATTGAAATGAATTACCTTTTAATAAAACACAGTTAGATTTAATTATTGGGTTTTATTAATTTAGTTCGCATTCAAGTGAAAATAACGAGAAAAAGGGTAAGTTTCTTGAAAACAGGGAAACAAAAGGAATTCTTTAAAAAAGGGGTGGAATAACGGAAAGAGTATGAAGTCTGTATTTAGATGCTTTACTTGTAAAATAAAGTCAATAATTTTCATTTTTTAAATAATTTCAAAACTTTGTTATTCAAATTTATATTTCCCATGTATGATGTCACATTCTGCGTTAACCCATCCCCTCCTACCTCACATATTGTCACCAAATCTGTTAACGCTCCACACCCCTGACAGTTTCAAGTACTTTTTGGACGGCCTCTGGCCAAAAATGATAAGATTATTGATGTAAAAATTATCAAAAGTGAGAATGGAATATCAGAAAAGCACACATCTGTTCCAATATTTGATAAAAGATGTATTAAATTCTACTGATTTTGTGATGGCAAACGTCATCCCATGGGTCGTGAATTCGTATTCGAAACATTAATTAAAAGTAGTGGCAGAAAAATGGAGAAAATCGAATTACCATTCACCAAATTACCATAAATTTAATTAACCCTTGAACTCGCACCCTGAATTTCAACTTGAGTGCTTAGTCTGTTCTGGCGAAACTCAGCATCGTTTTCAAATAAATTAAGTAACTTTGTTAAAAGGGTTTCCTACGTTTCCGTTTAGGAATGCATAAAATATCTCATTTGCGAATTAAAACTCTCGGAATCATGGATGCAAAGAAGGTAAATAACAATTGTCGCTTCAACTTAAACAAATACAGATTACACTTCTTCAGGATAAAGTTTAGCCAACAAAGAAAAAAGTTCAAAATAGAGAAAGGATTTTGTTTATATAGACTTTTCTAAATATCTTTGAGGCCGTTGAAAAACTACGTGACGGTTTTTTGAACACTTTTTCCACAGCTCCTCTCCTTCCTCACAAATCATTACATAAAGCTTGAACCCCCCAGGGTGACGTCACAAATTTTAACCCCCTAGCTTTCAAATCAAAATTTTTCTTTGATTTAATTTTATAAACCTCTAAAATAAAAACAAAAAAATTTAAACATAGTGATTTAACAGACATCACAGCAGAAAATGCTCACAAAAGAGGGGATATATGGCGATTTTTTACAAAAATAGGGAAATAACAGGGAAATAAATTCTTTTCCATTAAATTAAGGTCTAGGTACCATATTGAATTCGATATGAAACGCTGAAGATTTAATGTCGAAATATATTGCATTTTTAACAAAATAGTTGAATTTTCCACCAAAAAGATTAATTTCGTACCAAAAGAGATGAATTTTCAATAAAAATTTTTATTTTCAGAGCTAAAAAAGTCGAATGTTTTAGAAAAAAAAATGATTTTTAAAACCGCAAGGATATATTTGCAACAACAAAAAAATGATTTTTCAACCTAATAATTAAATTTGAAAAAATTAAGTTTCTATTAAAGAGTTGAATTTACAACTAAATATTTAAACTCCTGAGAACAAAGACAAATATTCAACCAAATAGTTGAATTTCTAACCAAATAGTTGAATTTCTAACCAAGAACTTTTCTACTAAAAAAAAACTAGATTTTCAATTCTAAAGAACGAATTTTCTATTCCAGAAGACAAATTTTCTTTCACAGAAGATAAATCTTCAGCAAAGCAGTTAAATATTTAAACAAAAAAGATGATCTTCTAACGAAATAGTAGAATTTTTCAAAAATATTAGAATTTTCAACAAAATAATTGAATTTTTAACCACGTATTTAAATTTTCATCCTCCAAGGATAAATTTTCAAATTCGTCAATGAAAAAGATTAAACTTCAACCAAAAGCAGAGAATTTCCAACCAAAGAGAAGACGGATTTTTAAAAGCCATTTGAATTTTCAATTCATTTGAATTTCCAATCAAAGGCAGTGGAATTTAAACAAAAAAGATGAATTCTTAACGAAAAATCTAATAGTTGCTTTTTTGAACAAAAAATATTTTTAATTTTAATTTTAAAAAGTTGAATCAAATCAAGAAAAAAATCAATTTTGAATAAAAAACAGTTGAGTTGAACCAACAAAGATTTTAATTTTCAATGAAAAACAGAGGAATTCAACCAAAAAAGATTTGAATTTTGAATAAAATGAAGTTGAATTCTTAAGAAAACAAAAATTTTAATGTAAACAATTGAATAGAACCAAATAATATTTTTATTTTATTTAAAAAACAGTTGAATTCAACAATAACAAAAATAATTTTCAAGAAAATAGTGGAAACCTTAAACAAAAACAGATAATTTTCTAGTAAATAATTAAATTTTCAACCGAAAGAAATAAAGTTTCAATAAAATAATTCAATTTTCAACCAAAGAGATGGACCTTTAACTAGTAAAATGTATTTTTAACGAAGTTGTTCAACTTACAATGAAGCTGTTGAATTTCGCAAACTTAAAAAGGTGAATTCTGAATGAAAAATTCAATAGTTGAATTTTTAACTGAAAACGATCAATTTACAGCCGAAAACGTTAAATTTTCAGTTAGGAAACTAATTTTTGGCTAAAAAACGAATATTCAACAAAATAGTTAAATTTGCAACCAAGTAGTGGAATTTTTCACCGCAAGAAATAAATTCAAAACCAAAAATATAACAGTAGACTTTCCAAATAAAAAGAATTAACTTTAAACAAAATATAGCTCGATTTTCTTATCAGGCTCTATTAATTCAGTTCGCGTTCAAGCGAAAATGGAAAAAGAGCGGAATAGAGGAAAGAGTGTGAAGTACGTATTTAGCTGCTTTATTTATAAAATAAAATCAATAATTTATATTTTTACATTCTCATTCATGAGAGTGTAATGTAATCGTCCAAATTTTCGAGCACTAGTTTTTAACGGACCTTACGTTTCGGCACTCACAGAGTCCGAAGGTTATACAATTTTGTCGGTGTCTCTGTACCTATGTCTGCATGTATGTATATGGATGAATGTATGTATGTATTTATGTATGTATGTATGTATGTATGTATGTATGTATGTATGTATGTATGTATGTATGTATGTCTGCATGCCTGTATGTCTGTATGTCCATATGTCTGTATGTCTAAATGTCTGTATGTCTGTCTATCTGTATGTATATATGTCTGTATGTCTGTATGTCTGTATGGTTACCTGAATGTTGTAGCCACGCTAACTTTTGAAGAATTCGTCCAATCGAGTCAGCATTTGATAAACTGTTCAAGGGTTCTAAAATGAAGGTTGAGTTCGTTAACCAGATATTTCCAACCAAAATTAAAAAATTTAAAGCATTTTCAAAATTTAAAAAAAAAAGTGTTTTCATGTTTCAGAAATTTTTGTCCAAGTTTCTTTAGGATAGAAGAAGTCTTAAAAATTATCCCAATAAAAATTTTAATTTAGATGAAAATTCAAAAAGTTATATACTTTTCAATATTTTGAAAATTTCCAAAAAATAGGAAAAAAAATATTTTTCTGATAGATTAAAAAATTTCAATCAAAATTTTTACTAGATCTCAAATATAATTCAAAACTATCCTCATAAAATTTGTTTATTAGATCAAAATTCAAAAAGTAAAAGAATTTTCAAAATTCGAAACAAAGTTTTTTAAAAGTTTCAGAAATTTTTGTCAAAGTTTCTTTTACACGACAAAAAAACTTGCAAACTATTTGAATGGCATCTTAAATTTTGATAGAAACTTGAAAAGTTATATGTTTTTAAAATTTTTCGATAAAAACAAAATTCAAAGAGTTTGATCATTTTCAAAGTTACGAATTTTAAAAGATCCATAATTATAGTTATGGTTTTTAGTAGATGTCAACAAGATTAATCAATCATTATGTAGCGACATTTTTCGAATGCACAGCATTTTTAAAAGTTCTATAAGATATTAGGAACGCCAGGTGTACGATGGAATCGCTTCTTACAACAGCAAAAACAACGCAACAGCTATAAGGATCGAATGTGCGAATAAGTCAAATTCATGTCTGAATGTCCACGGCAGTTTTTCTTCAATGAAAGGATAGAAACAGTGATAGGGGTGGTCCAATTCATTTTGTTCAGGTGGTTTTATTTTTCAAAAGCAATCGTTTGTATAACCTAGCTGTTGAGCGCGAAGCACACGTAACGCAATGAAAATGTAATCGTCAAGGCCGTAGGTGCTTTGAGAACCTTCTTTATAGTCAAATTGAGAAAAACATATTCAGATTCACTTTATGATTGTAGTTCATGATTGGTTTGAATCATAGTGTTTGATTGGCCCGCTCAAACCTGGCGTATTTTCAGGGCAGCTGAGAATAAAAATTAGTGCAAAATAAGGAGCAAATATTAAAGTCATCATGAAAAATAAAATGTGTACATTATTTTGCAATATCTTAATAAGCAGTACCAGATCGACGTGCAGAAATAAATATAATATACATTTGATATAATAGTGTTGAACATAACGCAGAAAAGTTCACATTTGGGACCAAACCGAGGGCGAAGCACGAGATACGTGATAAGAATGTGTTCGTTAATGCTAAAAGAGCTTCAACAAAAGAGAATTCACAATCATTAATTGACAGTTGTTGATGCTTCGAACTTTAATTTTAAAAGGTCTGTGCACAAATGCGGGGGAAATACGAAGATCGAGCGCGCAGCGCGAGTTAAATACATTATCGAGCGTGAAGCGCGAGAACCAACCGTCGCGCGCCCTAGGCGCGCTCAAAGTTGCAAGCCGCGCACTCAACGCGCGACGAGAATGTGCCCGCGCAGCGGACATATTTTTTTCAAGCTTTTCCAAAAATTATTTTTCACAATTATATTATCCATGTTGATGTCACATTGTGCGTTACCACCATTCATAAATTGTCACAAAACCTGTCACCCCCCCCCCCCCTGTCAGTTTGACGTAGTTTTTTGATGACCCTTTCAGAAACTTCTTAGTGAGGGGATGATCATTTATTTTAATGTGTGTTTTATAGATAAGCATTTCCTTATTAACTGACAGGATAGATTTCTATTTTAGGGAGGTTTTCTACGATAATAATTGAACGTGTTATCAAGTGTGGTCACTACGTGTAGTAGACGAGAGAAACACTGTATAGACCCACCCTGCCGGTGCTTTGATTTACCCATGAAAGATTCACTCCTGTGTAATAATGAGAGGCTCACCCTAGCACTATAGTGCCTGGAGCGTCGCTAAACAACGGCACGCTTCCACGTGTAAGCATAATACTATTCTACCACAATTACCTACAGTACCATGAACGTTGTAGAGCTTTCATCCTGTGTATATTTTACAGTGCCTTACTCGTTTAAAAATGGAAAAGATCTACAATGATCTGTCGGTTCGCTCACTCTCCATTGCATGAAATGGTTTAAATTATAACTATACTTATCGAGTAATTGTTTGATTAAAATTTTATATCACGGTAGAATAAAATTGGAGAAATGTAAACTTACGATAAATGTGTTTAAGCATTATTATAATGAAAAAGGGGAGTTAGAAAAGAGGATGGGCTAGTCGTCCCGCAAATTCGGGATGACTGGCCAAGCCAAAAAAAATGGTTAGGATTGCTGACAATGTCTCAATCTATCATCTACTCACTTCTACATACGTTTTTGACTACTCTTTAATACAAACATTTAAGCATCCTTTCGAATAGAATTAAAACATTTGTCACGGTTTCGACACTGTTGGGATTTCTGAAATTTTTTTTTGGCTATGCTATTGACTACACAGTTTAAGAAATTATGAAGTCAGCTAAGGTTAATTTGATGCATTCGTTTTTTTATTCAATCTGTTAGGGGCACAAATGATATAATTGCCAAGAATTAATAACCGTATGATTCAAACATTAGAAATTTAATCTTCCATGGCATATTAGATATACAAACTTATCAATATTTTCCCCATAACTTTTCATCAATTAAGTCAATATTAAAAATGAAAATAATAATTTTTTATTAAGTTATTCCTGCCGTAAAAATGGAAAATTTAAGTTTATGTATATATTTTCAAATGTCATGTTATCTTTCAAATTCAGCAAATATGAAAACATTTTGATAAATCTAAAAATCAGATAACTTACATTCCTGTTACACGAAGAAAAATTTGAAGCTGAACCAGCGATATTTATCCTTGATCTAGCTACAGATAAGGTAAACGTCCCAGTAATCCCCGCGGTCCCAGTAATCGCCAGTTTTGAAGTGTAAACGCCAGAAGTAAGTATTTTCCGCATTAAAATACATTCCTAAAATATTTTTAAGTAAGTTTGAACAGTGCTTGTTATGGAAACCAAATTAGTTTTTTTGTACAAATAGTGCACATGAGTAAAAAAATTGATTTGTAATGCCGGTGGCCATGAATCACGAAGCGTGGAAAATAGCTTAACATTTAGGTTATGAAAGACGTTTCTTTGTTTAAGCTTTTAATATGTCAAGAAATTACTTGATCGGGACGAAAATTATTTTTTTTTTTCTAATGAAAGATCATTTTTGTTTCATAAAATTAAGCAAATTCTTCATTTAGTACCTTCCCGTTCGAGAAATATCGGGCGCGATTATAGGGACATTTCAAAAGCATAGTTGCTCGAGTAATCGCGGGACGAATCTGTCAAAATTTTATTTCCATATTTCGTTACAAATAATGATTTAATTAATTTCAAAAAGGTGTGAAATGAAATCGGAGAACTGACTTGTTACTGCGTGAAAAGTAATCGTAATATAAATTAGTGCTTAAAACTGAAAAAAGGTGATGTAAAATATTGGCATGACTATTATAGTGATTTCATCAGCAATTTTTTAGTTTATTATCATTTTTTAGTGAAGTTAATATTTATTGAGTAGTTTTTAATTAGCTAACACTAATCTATACTGCATAATATAAAGAAAAATGTGTAACAGATACATAATTATTGATAGTTTTAATGTTCTGACAACGTAAACAGAACATAACCTCCAAATACGCATGATTTTTTTAGTCACTGCAATTTATCAAATTTCGTCATTGTGTTTATAATTTATGTTGCAAAAAAGTTAATCATACAAATTACCAGTGTGTAAATTTTTGCATCCCATGTAATTATGTTGTACTTAGCCATTTTATAGAACAAAGTTAGGTTATATGACTTTATACAACTCAATATTATTTTTCGAATTTCATTTTAAAAGGAAAGTGTTAATAATTTTTCATTATAATATTCAGCATTATAAAAGAATTTCATCATTGTAGTTATCACTTATCGTGATAAAAATTCTAATAAATATTTACTTCGATTTATTTTTGAGACGTACCACTTTATTTCTTATAAATAAAATAATAATTTTATTCGAAAATATTTTTAATTGAAATAAAAACTAAAATTTTAAAAGAAAATTCATTTTTATTATGATTAATTATTATAATGTCTATCAGACGTATTGGAACTATCAGAAGATTCGATTTTGAGGTTATGTTTCGATGGATTTCGTCTCGGAGGCCTCAATCTCTCTCGTCAATCAATATAAAACTAACAATACATCTTTCATTTCATTAAAGTATACTTAAAATACAAAGATACACTTGAAATACACGTCCAAATCACTAAAAACTGATTTCAAGAAAACTTAACCTTTTTGGCGAAGACTGGGACAACGACTGGCGATTACTAGTACATGGCAGATTTGGAAATGGCGGTGACTGGGACATCGGTGCTTTTTGACTTTTAATTGTTTATCAATAAGAAGTAATATTAAATATAATGTAAAACCAATTTTCATAATATTCTAGGATGTTTAATGCTTCAATCAGTACCAATAATTTTTTAACTAATCCTCCAAAAACAATTTTCGAAATATTTGAAGTCAATGAAATCTCTTATGGTGGCGATTACTGGGACGTTTACCTTATTGTTAGGAATCAACGAACGATATTGGTAAAATTATTAAAGCAAGAATTTTCACCAGGATTTGCTGTATTATTATTATTATTAGTGAAAAGCATAAATAAATAATGAAAACAAAGATATTATATAGCTAAATTAAGAATGTTTTAACCCTGCATATGGCGTTCATAAAATAGGATTAATTTTGGCAGAGGTTTGAAATTTATAATTGATTTAATAATTGAACAGATTATAAGAGCCTATTTAAAATGAACATGAGTGAAATTAATAGCAGAGCTTGTTTTTCAACCTTTGTATTATTTATAAGTTGGATTGAAACTCATTTCATTCCTCCGTATTCCTTACTAGCCAAAAATTTGTGCTTGTAGTATCGATTTGGTATGACAACTGAAAATCATGACGTCACGTAGCTAATTCAAAGATATGGAAATCCTTGAATTGGGGTTACAGTTGGCTATCTCAAAAACAATAATTACCTTATTCAAATATAGTTTTGTTTTATTGGTTTGATTTTTCCGTATTCATCTGTTTGACTTACAAATTCTTTTGATGTATTACATTACAACTCCCTAGGGACAATTAAGGATGATTTGTGGTAGTGTGTATGCGCCTTCTTTAGATTTTTCAGCGCAGTCCTTAGCAATGAGAAACTGAAGAAGAATACTGTGCAGTTGTTTGTAATGTATGAAACTGCTGCGCAGTCCTATATATTAAAGAATTGTACTGCGTAGTCTTACACGATTATGAACTGTATTCAGCTATTCTAGACACTTCGGAATTCAACTGCGCAGGTGTCGGCATTCTAGGAGACCATTGCGCAGCCATACACATATGTGTGGCAGGATGATATTCGTATTTTATTTAAGAAGGAGGCTGAATATACATGAATTTATACTACTTAATTAATTTTTTCACTTACATAACGAAGGTTCAAATTTGCAAACAATTTTCTTGAATCCAAAATTGAAGAAAATAGCGAAAGCAATCTGATTTCAAAATTTAATTATCCAATATTATTAATAGATATTTGCTTAGCAAGTGAACTCTGTTGCGAAATCAGCGAAGATAGTTATCCGGCATTCTATTTTTTCTTCTGACTTATTGCTTTTTTAATACTTAATACTTCCATTTTATTTTGAAAACTATGTCTGCTCGTAATCGTAATTATACTGCTGAATCTACACATTTCTGCATTTAAAGTGCAAGATAGTTTGGACTAATCTATAATCAAACCAAATATTTGAGGAAATAGGTAATATACCAATTGAAAAACTGCGGTAAAGAACTAGATAACAATCAAAATCTGAATTCTGCAGCGATACGAAAAAACAATCTGTAAAGTCGAAATCGCCATTGGCAGGTAATACAAAAGTTCAGTTTTCAGGAACTAGATGCTGCGGAATGCGATAAAAATAAGCAAACTTCAATTTATATCAAAAAATAAAACTTAATCGCGAGATATTGACTTCCTGAGTCCGGGTAAAACAGGTTTTATTGAAAAAAATAAGAAATTGCGAGTAAACGGTTCAAGAATTTTTAGGTTAAAATTTCATAGGTTTTGAAAATCGGTATTTGGTAGCGATTAAAAATCGACTTTTCAATTACTTACAAAAATGAAAACCAGCTTCCGCGATATTAGGACTTTGAATAAGAATAAAATATGCTTGATACAAAAAATTAGTCTGTACCGAGAAAATCAAATTTTTGTGTGACGGTTATGCACGGTAACTATACCTGTATTTTAACACAGCCTGACTAGATCGCAACTTGAAGTACTGATTCTTCTTAAATATATGAGCCCTCATGCTGCTTCCTATAGAATTAGGTGTAGTTCGGTTACTCGTTTATTGGAGGTTTTATTTATTAAAAAAAAAAAATATTAGTAACGTCGAAAGCATCAGAAGCAGCATCAGTTTAAAGAAAAAAACAAAGATTTTTCAATATTTCCATAGTAGTACTTTTCCATCTACAAAACTAGATTTTTTGTATTTCTTTTGCTGATACGGTAACACTGAAAGTTCGTTTTTACCAAACTTATCAGGTGTGGTAGGAAAGCGCTGTCCATCAACAGTTTGGTGGAAAGCCGAAACATTGTTTTAAACATTGCAAATAGAACGTAAACGAACTCATGCCATATTTTCCATGCTATGGGGGCTATAGCAAAACAGACGGTACATACGAACGTGCGCGGGCAACGTGCAGGTTATTTCGCAACGTTAATAGTTAAAGCTAATGCCAGGGGCTCAGACTAATGGAAATTTCGCGGAATCTCTGATCCCGAACTATGCCAATCCCTGCAGCATCATGCTGCACGAAGTAGCGGTGGGATTCTAAACGTGATTTTCGTACAAAAACGTTTCACTAATACAATTTTCCGAAAGTCCATAGAGCTTTGACTGCAAGTTAGTAAAGCGTAAAACAAATTTTTTGTCCTCTCAGCTAGAAAATAAAGAATTTCCAGCGAAACAGATGACAAACTGCCTTAAACAGAGGCGCGGAGGACGAAAAGAACATCGAAAGTGATGACACATTCCGCGAATCTCATTGCGAAGAAAAATGAGAATCCTAACATCCATTCTTACCTTGCCCGAGGATGGGCTCCCCATACTAAATCGCAAATTCTCAGATTTTTCATTACACGCGAGATAAAAGTGGAATACGTGCAAAGATAAAGCGAGATGATTCCCGTCCGCCATGGTTTTCTGCACAGAAAAGGGAATTCAAATACGAGAATTTTTGCCCTACATTGAGAATTTATTATATTGATTAACGTACTGGATTTGTACTTACTTGATAGCGCAAAATGTGCGCCTCTGAAAATTAATATTTAGCAGCGAGTTTCCTACAAATAAGCATGACACCGTTGAGTTCGCGATTGTTTGTATAAAAAAGCAATGGCTAGAGTGCCAGCATAATCTGGGAGACAAACAAAGCTTGTACACGCTTATTTGCTTTGCGTTCAGAACGCATACGGAATAAGATTAATTATGAAATCTGGATCTAAATGAAAACCAGATGCTACCTGCCTGCTACTTAATTTTCTCACTGTGATGTCAAGTTTGCGATCACAATGAAAACGGTGTTAATTAAAAGGCAGTAGATGACAAATACGAAAAGTTTATCGCTCTGGTAAGCCAATCATAATCACTGAAATGACAATTAGTGAATCAAATGTTTTTATATTCTTCAATATTCTTCAGGAACTAGATGAAGAAGGCGTATAATAATGAGAGTATTCTAGATTGTCTTCATTATAAGAGAAACAAATTTAACAAATTATTATGATCCAAGCTAAATATCTATACCTCTGGCATTTGAAAACACACGATGTGTAGTGAGAATGCGCAATCTGCCTGCTTTGGTTATTTGTAGGAGCTTTACAGCAAGAACTATTGAAGTTATTCTTGTACGTGAGCAACTCCCTGAAAACAGATCGCGTTTATTACGAACCATAGAGCAACAAAGCCCATCCGAACCAGCCTGAGGTAAAGACCCATTACGTAAATTGCAGATTTCGTTTGACTGAAATCGTAAAGAGAAATTGTAAAATTAGATTAAACATTCATATTTTTACATGGTTGTATAGAAAATACCTAAATCAAAGTTTATAGGAAAGAAAAATGTGTATGTTTTTGCATATCATTTGAAAATAACTATATGTAGTAACATGAAAATACCTAATGTTGCGAACAAAACATATTCAGTGTTTTTTCTAAAAACATAAATTGTAAGCGACATAAAAATATCAAATTCTGGAAAATAATCCAAATATAACTTAAATTTTCTATTGGTTTTAAAAATACAGATATATATATATATATATATAT
>CAKNYM010050280.1:513220-551704 GCA_932195095.1 Andricus curvator
ATATATATATATATATATATATATATATATATAGAAAAGAAAGTATTAATAAAAAAAAACTTATAAACTCATTTCTCAAGTTTTATCCTCTTTATGTAATCAATACAAAATGTAGAAGTACAACAGAGTAATGAAAATTAATGAGTTATTAAAATTATTTATGTGATTACCTCAGGCTCAGGTTTTCATATGTTACAAAATATCCGTCGCGGCTTCGAATGTGATGACATGCAAATTTTTGTCCCTCTCAATGAAAAATTGGTAATTTATGTAAAATTTGTGAGTTTTATGATGTGCGATATGAATATTAATGAAAATTTTCATTTTTAATCCCAAAATTCATAAATTATTTTCCTAATAAATATTTACAACATTTTAGAAATCTTGAAGATTGTTGGGAAAAAATGATATAAAAATATTTACCCGAAAATGTTATAGTTTTCGAGCAATTTCACGTTATTATAGGATAGCTTATTACTCATATTTATAAAAAAATTAACAAACTTAAGCACTTCAATTGGATAATTATTATAAACAATCGGCTAATTTGGAAGGATTTGGAAAGTTGGTAAACAAATATCCATTGAACCCACGAGATGAATCAAATTCAGGAAAAACACAGTTTGAATCACGTTACGATCCGAGACACTATAACTATAAAGTTGAAAAAAAAAATTGTAAAAACTGTTGATAACTTCTACTACAGAAATACTAGCCATATAAGAAACCAGTAACAGGTGGATTTCAGTACGAACTAAGTAATAAGAAAAAGTGACTTGGTTTTAAATCAAAAGCTTTTTACCACTTACTTGTTATTTTTCAATTCAAAAATGTGTTTTTGACATGGCGATGAGAAGTTTATCCGCTAATAGATTTTTTTTTTCAAAGAATTAAATTGCTTTTAATATTTTTTCACACGTTTCTTTGATTTGTCAAACTCTTGGCTTTAAAACTGTCTTGTGATTAATTCTTTTGATTTTAATCAAAAATATATTTTACGTGTTTTTGTGGGAAGTGTCTTTCGGTACGAGGTGAGGAAATTGTTGACAGGTTAGGCTTGGATATCAAAGTTATTTTTCTGCTTTAAGGTTCTAAGCGAATACAAATAAGTGCTACCAACCAAACAACATTGAAATATACAGCAAGTTTATGCCAAATTCTGAAGATTGGAGATGCTTAACAGGCAGATTGTCACTTCGTACCAGAAGAATATCATCTGAATAAAACTGCAACGTGTTCAAAAAGTACATTTTAAATATAGGATAATTGACAAACCTTTAAAATGAATGTTTCAGCTTTAACTTGGTATGTAATACTTTCGCAACTTGTTCATCATTATGCGTACAATAATATTATGTAGTAATATTTTATGTAGATTATTCTTGTAATTTGCACTGCAGAAGAAGAAAATTCAAGAATGAAATGCTCCAAACGTTGGGATTCAAACCCTCTACACAGTGACTATTTGGATATACCCCGTAAGAACCTGGACATCATTACCCTTGTGCCAGACTATATTCCGAATTCGGTCATGTATTTTTCTGAAATTCATTTGTTGATTTACGATTTTCTTATCTGATGAAATAAATCTAAAAATAATGCACAGAAACAATTGTTAAAAAAGATTTTTCACTGCAAAGGCCAATTGTATAATATCAAAAATAAATGTTTCATTAAAATGTTTCCATTAAATGTGCAACTTTTGTTCAAATATTGAAGTGTAGTATTGACAATAAAAGGACTTTTTGGTACAGTGAACTTTTATTTAATCTGTTTGGAAAAAGTAAATTAAAAACTTCTGAAAAATGACTCGTGAACTTATGTGAGGTAAATGTAAAATTAATTAGAGAAAGATGAACTGATGTACAATATATAGTTATTAAATCAGGAATATATCATAGATTAATTAATACCTATATTAGAAGATTATCAAAATGTAATGTAAATTAGCAAACATCATTCGTTCGTGAATCTCATTTTTCTGAAAAAAATGTGCTCATGTTAATCTTATGGGATTAATAATCACCAATTTGGCTTAAAATTGAAGGAAATTTTTTCCAAGAACCTCAACAAATGTAGGGGGTGGGGGGGGGGGGTGTGGCATGCCCTGTGTTCAAAAAAAGATTCAACAGGTATGATGTCGGACCACCCTGATCAGCACTGATGTTAATTCATATAGAATTAGGTGTCACTTGTTAATCCTTCATTAACATTTTTTGTTTATGTTGAAAAAGCAGCGGAAGCATGAAGAGTATCAGAAGAACCACCAGCTCCTCTTCTGATTAACATATAAATTGAAAAGAAACTTATTTTAACGATCTTTAAACCTGGAAATATATTGTATTTTCCATCGCACATTTTATATTCTGGCAGATTATTCTTTAGTAAAAAATGACAAGGGTAAAAGCGGAAAGCGATTTCCGATGGACGTTCGGGGATGGCAAAACTTCATTTTTCCCCTAGTGATTCCTTATCAATTATTGAACGCGAGAAATCTCCGGCGAGCATTTCGTAAAATTCGTATCCAGCTCAAATCTGTCGCACGAAATTGTGCAATATTTTTTTCACCCTCCAGATTCACCCCTTCTCCATTTACCGCCCTACGGCACATGGTGGCGGAAATGCGCTGTGAAATATTTAGCCAGGTCTCCTCCCTCTCCACTGTAACATCATCCCACCCTGGCCGCGCGAGCTAGGAACATCCGGCGGCTGCATTATTAAATGCGCGACGCTGGCTCTCGATACCCTGATTTTATGGGGATTCCGTGAATGAAATAACTCGAAGCGACTGGAGATCTGACGTTGGCTGCGATGACGGTGTTTTCGTGAACTGCTCCGTAGCGCTAAAAGGAGAAAAGGCAAAGCGAAATTCGGTGCGGTTATATCGCAGGTGTGATGCATGCTGCATTGCCAAACACGTGATCATAAATAAAGCGACTTTTCAGCAGCAAGATGAAACAAATTCACGATATGAGTCTTCAATTTTTCCTACTCGGATTTGTAACAATTTAGAGAAAATTGATTAACAGGGTGTGAGTGACTTTTAGATGTATAGAATAAGGATGTGGATACTACAAGAGACATTTTTTGGCATCTTTTGTTAAACTTGAAACCGTATTTTTGTATCGTGTTTCTATCAAAGATAAATCTTATCAATGTACTAATCTGTATTATAATTGCAAATAGGAAAGAATAAACATACAATTATACGTAATAACCTTTAAATTTATTCATTTTCTTTATCCACAATGAAGTTCCTATGTTTCTGCGCAGGGGCCATCCATGAATTACGTAACGCAATTTTCCGACAATTTTCACCACCGCCAAATATTTAACGCTTTTTCCGACTTTTCCCTGTATTTTTCCGCCACTATGTAATGTTAGGCCAGCCCCCCCCCCTCCAAAAAAGTATTACGTATAATAATTTATGGATGGCCCCTCACTAGGGATGGAAAAGTCGACTTCGACTTTCTTCTCGTCCAAGTCGACTTTTCACAATCGACTTTCTACTCCGGAAGTCGATTTCTCATCGAATTTCAAGATCACGTAGGTTTTACATTAAAAAAGTCAAAAAAGTCGACTTTTCCAATTCGATTAAACGAAAAGTCGACATTTTATTGTGGCTTTCCATCTCTCCCGCTTATCGCGTACTTGTGTCTCTTCAATTTTTTTTAACCACCCTGTTTGACAGTTTATTGGTATACGCGCTAGTTTAAATTAGAATATTAAATTCTCCTCATGTTGAATCGACATAACAATCATTTGAATCTGAATTTAGGAACATTCAATATTAGATGCAGTGTTGAGGAAGTTCCTTCAACACTGAGAAAAAAAATGCCGTTGACTCAAAAGTACGCACTTTTGCACTCGGTGAAAAGCAGGTACTATTGATTCAAATAAATATTCAATGAAACAATAATGATTTATTCCGGCTGAACAGTAATGCTATGAAATTTATAGTGGTTCTGTTCTTTCGGTAGTATATCCAGAAAAGAAACTAATTATATCGAAAGTTACTTCCTGAAAATAGTTACTTCTCACATTTCCAGTCTAATCCAAGTAAGTTGAAGTTCCTGCAAAGTTCTTTTTTATGTTCGGAAACATATGTTACATATGTAAAAAAATTATAAAAATTTCCAAACAAATAAATCAACGCTGCAATTTTTACTGTTCACATTTGAAGAATTTTACGCATTTTACACATATTCTCATATTCGAATTTGCAAATCTCTAAATTTGAATAAATTTCAATTAAAACAAAAATAATTAAGAATTTCTTTATTTTCTATTAAAAGAATTAAACGTTGATGATTATTCAATTACAAATATTCAAAATTAATGAATTTCAAGTTGCAAATCGTTAAAGTTGAAGAACTTTCAATTGCAAATTTTCAAAATATAACTATTCAGAAGAACACGTTCAAAATTACACAAATTTGAAATATTCATCTTCAAAATTGAATAATTTTCAATTATATATTTTCAAATTTCAAAATTTTTCAATTGTAACTTTTCAAAATTGTAGAACTTTGAATTGTAAATCTTTGAAGATGAAGATATTCCAATTCAAAAAAATTAACGATAACAAATTATGTAAATTTTAGAGATTTTGTAATTTTGATGATTTAGATTTGAAATTTTATCAATGTTTTTGATTTAGAATTGAAAACTTTCGACTTTTAATCTGCGAAATCATAAAAATTATCACTATTTAGGAATTTTTATTCATACATTCTCAAAATTGAAGAATTTTAAACTGCAAGTCGTTAAAATTATATCATTTTTAATTGTTAATCCTCAGAATTGTAGACATTAAAATATTGAATCATTACAATTCAAGAGATTCACATTAAATTTTTTTTTAAAGTTCTAAGTTTTACCATTTGAAAAGCTGTAATTTTGATGATGTACCTTCAGAATTTCTTTAATTTGGAAGATTTAGAATTAAAATTTAGAATTTTTATCTTCAAAATCATCAGAATTCAATAATTCTTAATTACGTATTTAAGAAATTTACGGTGTTGCTATTTTAATATTCATTTGGATTTAAGGTTGTTATCAATTATCTTTTATAGTACTTTAAAATGCAGCATAATATTTTAGTTTCGTAATTAGGCCATCAAAATAAAGACGCCTAATAAGCGCACGTAGTGCGTTATTTTTGCTACTAGTATACAATTGAAGATATGATATTAAAACACGAAGCTGAGGAACAAAAATATGTTGCAAATATAAATGAGGTAAAACAAGAAAAAAATTGTATTCCCCTTACTCATAAAGTAGTCAATTAATTACTTACGTATCTAGAATCTAATCTGGATCATTAATGGTGTTAAATGGATACTCACCTGAAACAAAGAAAGAGAAAAGTATTAATTTTAAGTTCAATACAGTTTCAAATAAATAATAATATAAAAATAGCAGACGTGATATAAAATAAAACTCAAAATTTGCACAAAACCCAAAAAATATTTATAAATCTTCCGCTCAATGACCCTAGAACTTCACAATTTTTAACAAAAGAAAATCATCTTCCATAGAAGAACAAAGTATCAAGCAGATACAAGATACTGTACGGTTGAGTGTACAAATATTTACCCAAGATCAACAAAACTTCCTAAATTCGCAATGTTAATTACTTTTACGTAGGGTTCGAACTCGAACCAGCCACAGCGAGCCTACTGGGTTACCTCTCTAAGAAATTTGAGCACGTTACGTTTTAGTTTCACTACTTTGAATCAATTTTTTTTACTAATATGGCCCTGTAACGGTACAACTCAATAATAACTTAGTACTTTTGAAAACATTTTCATATTTCAGACTTCACACTCCTTTACATTGTTTTTAGTTGAAAGTCTAGACCGAATCCATTTCAAATCAGGCAGTTTCTGCACTTGAAGGCGCAGGATCTCTCGGGGGCAAAATATGTTGTTTTTCAGAGGAAATTAGGCAACACGTATTTTCCCGATTTGTGAAAAAAAAATTTCTCACGAAGTTATGCGTATTTGAATTTTTTGCTTTGTTTTTCAAACAAAACCCAATTTTTTCTTTAAACTTATATAACTTTTGACCTAATTGAGATATTTAAGATTTATTTCCTATTTTTATTTCTTAACTGCAACAAATTCAACTATTCGCTTGAAAATTCATACACTCTGTTGTAAATTCGTCTTTTTGGGGAAAATTAGTATTCTTCGTAAACAATTTATCTTTGTAGGCCAAAAATTCAACTATTTAGTTAAATTCATCATTTTTGGTAAATATGAAACTGCTTTTTTGCAAATTTGTCCTTTTAGATTAAAAATTGATCTCGTGAGGAAGAAAAATCATCTTTTTTGGTTGCAAATGGACTTTTTTGTTAAAAATTCAAACTTTTCGGCTAAATGAAAATGAAACTGTCTTTGGTTAAATTGTAGTATTTTATGTCTGAAAATTCAACCATTTGGTTAAAAATATATTTTATAGGTTGAACATACAACTGTTTTGTTGAAAATTCGTTCTTTTGGATTAAAAATTGTTCTTTAATGGTTGAAAAGTCAACTTTCTTGGTTGAAATTAAAACTTTTCCGGTTAAGCAGTAATTTTTTGTTATAAATTTAACTGCTTTCTTGAAAAATCATATTTTTGGTTTGGAAAGTAAACTATTTAGTTAAAAACTCAACTACTTTGTTAAAAATTCATCTCGTTTTCTTTAAATTTCAACTTTTTGCTTTTAATACAACTTTTAGGTCGAAAAATAATTTTTTCGTGTAAAACATTTGCATTTAGAGTTGAAAATTCATCTTGTTTGGTAGAAAATCTTTTCTGGTTGAAAATTTTTGTTAAAAATGCAATATGGAGCTGTTGAGTCTAAAATAAAATTTTTTTTAATGATTTTTGATTGATTGTCGAAGCTTATAGTTCGCCAGATGGTAACATAGGAATATTGCAACTGAACTCACTGAAAATGCGAAAAAAATTCTGAATAAACGTGAAACCCGTGATGAGCCAACGGCTACGTTACTTTCGGGGAAGAGATCCATGGAAGAGAAGTGGAAAATTCTGTACGTCACTTCTCCAGGTTGGGATTTGAACCCGAGCGCCATGGCTATTCTTGATTGTGTACTATCTGTAATAATTCCGATCACTTGAGCCACTCCACTTTTCGTTTTGTATTTCTGTCTGCATTGATTTCAATAAAACCTGTTTTCTCATTTGATTTGTTATGAAATTGAATATTCATAAATCTTTCGTTTTCACCTGACTATCGCCATTTCCTTACAAGGGTCACGAAGAAAAAAAATATATTAATTTAGTTCGCTTTTAAACGCCTCTTCATTAAACATAAACCGTATATTTCAAATTAGATAACGCGCGATTAATCTGCGGCATGTATATTTCGTTATTAAGCTCCTGCATACAAAATAGCAATGCGTACTTTTAAAAACGCACATCAGCTCATTCTTATTTATGCCATATTCTTGAACTGTGTGAGAATATAAATATATGTATATCGTATAAAGTATACGCATCAGAATCGTAATTCCAAGTTTAACAGGCACAGGTAACACGAAAGACAGCCAGTGTGCTCGTTGTGTGCAAGGTGACCGTGATTGATTACGGGCTTATCGAGCTTTTCATTTTAATTTTTAATTACTCCTCGGCCATTTCTCATGATAGGCGATATCGCGCCTTGAATTATAATACTTCGTGTGAGCCCTGTTCACCATTATGTCCACCTCTCTCTCTCCTTCCTTTTCTTTCAGGTTCTCGTCGTCCACAGTCTGAGAGGTCGTTATTAAGTTCAGGCTTGTGACAAACACCCCTGTCAACCCAGGCTTTTCACAGCCCAGTCAGGCAGGTCAGCTCAAAAGCCGTTTAATTTTTGCCAAGCACGAGTTTCTCAAACAAATAATACTACTCACGTTTAACCAAAACATAATCAAAACGGTTTCCTAATATTGAATTAACGCATTTATAAGTTATTTTTTTTCAATTCTGAAGAGCGAAGTGATTCGAGGAATGATGATAAATTATAATTTTTCCTATTTATGGTATTAGGAATTAGAAACTGATGGGAGATATTTAGTGCAACCAATAACGGATAATTTAAAATGAAATACATTGATTGCAGTCTATGTACGTAAGAGAAATTTTTTTAATCAATTACTTTTGATCACATTTATATGCAACCGCATTTTGGAAATATACACAGTGAATAAAAGTTAATCACTTTGATACCGAAATTAAATCAAAATTATATGCAACGCGTATATACAGATTTCGGGTTTTTTTATTCGATCAATAAATTACGCATCAGAATGATTTTATTGTTAAGACTATATAGACTATATATATATAGCCTATTATGATTTTTCATGAGTAGCAACTTTCAAGTGTCAGTTGTTATGCTACATCCAAGTCATGACCATTGACATGCGCATTGAAATTTTGAAACTGAACGTTCGAAGAAATTTCCTACATTTATTCTTAAAAAAAAAAAAATTAAGTTCTGATGAATTGTTGAAGGGTGGCAGTACAGAAATAGATAACCAACAAATTGGGAAATTTTTCAAAGAGCAAAAAAACATGATCTAAAATCGAAATCACAATTTAAAAATAAAAGAAGTCCCCTCCCTAGTCAAAGTTTTGTGAAATTGAGGCCAAAAAAGTTTGATTGAAAAAAGTTATGCAGGCTCCAGAAAATGGAACTGGAAGTTGAAAATCTCACAGTGACACGAACCTAAAATTGGATCAAGCTTTACTGCGGATTGCGATATCACAGAAAAACAGACATTTTTATGCTGAATATCAACAAAAAAATGTTGGTTTCCCTAAATCAAAATAATTTCAAAAAATATAAATGCAAAAAGGTTAAAAAATGATTACTAGGTTGAAATTGTAACTGAATTGTAAGTAAAATTTCAATTACAATTTCTTCTCCAATTATTGTATCAAAAAAGGATATTTTCAAAAAATCCTTTTACCACAAAGTGTATTTGATTTTTCAACAAGTTCAATGCAATAAACTTATTTTCATTGAGTATGTTGGTTCTTTTGTTCTGTACTGCATCCATCACTTTGACTACAAAAATTTAAGGAAAGACTTTTTAAGAGTAAAAAACTTAATTTCCGCAGAGCCATAGAAATACCCTAATAAAAATGGAAAAATTGGAATTTTCCTCTTACCCTGAAATTAAAAATTTTCTAAAAAATGCATTGCTGCTCCTAGAAAGCTACAAATCTTCCATAAATGGAAGCAGGGACTAGCAAAATCTATAGAAATGTTTTAAAATACAAAAAAAGTTAATTTTCTGCGTTGAATATTTGCTTTTCTTTTTGGTTAGAAAATAATTTGTTCAATTTAAAATGTTACAATTTTATTTTTGGATAAAAAATTAACTTTTTTAGCAGATAATTCAACTTCTAGTTTGAAAATTTATCTTTTTCAACTAAATATTCAACTATTTAATTGAAAATCTAACTACCTAGTTCAAAGTTCATATTTTTTGTTCAAAATTTATTTTTTTGGTCGACGATTCATCATTTTATTTGAAAATTCATCTACTTGGTTAAAATATCAAATATTTTATCAAAAATGATTTCTTATTTGGTTAAAAATTAAGTTCTTCAATAGAAAATTTAACTATTATATTTTTGTTTAAAAATTGACATTATTTAGTTAAAAATTTCATTTAATTTTGTTGGTTAAAGATTTATTATTTTACTTAAAAATTTATCTCTTTGGTCAAAAATTCAAGCAATTGGTATTTTAGTTGACGATTCAACGTTTTCTAAAATATTCCTTGTTCGAAATGTATTATAATGTTCATGACTCACTAACGACTTTCAATAAAAAGTATAACAACTGCCACTCGGTAGACGTGAAGGATGCTGTGTATTATAAAAATTAATTTTGGATTCGCAAAATTTGATAATTTTTATCTGAAGTTGATAATCAGAATGAGATGCAACGGTTGGGTATCCCCAGGTTCACTGTGTAAGCAATAAAAACTGTTAAATTTATGAACAATAAGTACTGAATTAAAGATTTATGTTCTAGTCTGGGTCGATAAAATATTTTCTTATATCATTTTTAGTTTTTCCTCTTAAGTTGTTAGGCTTATTTTTTTTGCAGCATAATTTTTTAGTAGCGATTTTACTCTTGTGAACGGAGATTGACGATCCTGACCTGCTCGCATCAAAGATTCAATCCATTAGGGTTGTAACGAAAGGGAGGAAATCGACTAGAGGATACTATCGCCTAGTGGTTTCTATAATGCTACAGGCTACACTTCATTCTCTTCTTGTGTTTCACCCCACAACCCTTCGTTTTTCCAAGGCCCAAGCAAGTCCTTTTTTAGACCGGGTTAAGCTAGTAAGATTGGCTTTAATTCTTAAACACTATCAATACTTCAAGCCAGATCTTACTTTACCCACACAAGAACCAACATTTCTTTCGACCCTTGAACCTAACGCACAAAAAACCCGTAGGGGAATATCCAACAGACCGGTTTATAAGTAAGGCGACGGTTTTACTGTTTCCTGAGTTTAAGGAAAGCACGTCTCTGAACTTTTTTAGGTTTCTAATAACGACATGGTCTTTTCTCGCCATTCAGAAGGTCTACTCAAAATATGAATAGCCAATAATTTTTTCGTTATCTGCTATTCATCTGCTATGCAAATAGTTCAAAATAAAGGGCAGGATAGTCGCCTAAAAAACGACGATTAGTTAGATAATATTACAAAAAATTTCGCAACAACGATTTCTTCTGCTTCTTTTTCTTTATTCATAATGTGTCCCCTAAGTGTTTACAAGACAGCCATTTCTTACAATATTACCACCTACATATTTTATAGTATCTTATCCTCACTATTTACAACGATTTACGACTATTTACATAAATTCCTGTAACTAAATCCTTAATTCTATTTTTACGATAGCGCAATTCTGGACATACTGGCGAACGAGTAAGCGAGCGATCAAAAGCAAGAAAGCGAGCGAGAGCGGATCCGCAATTTATCCAGTTATACTATTACACAAGAACTCCAATATAAGGCCAGCTTCGGGGGTTGCCTCGCAGTGGCCTTGGCACTAAATTCGTCGTTAAATGAATGTTGCGGGGTTGCCACGCATTGTTGACACTGCTTGTTCGCTGAGAAACTGCATGGGCCAGCAGTTCTAGGAAGAACTAAATCAGAGGGCCCTATATTGGAGTTCTTGTGTACATGACCATTACTTACAAATCTTTACGCTTCTAAGCGACATCTACTACCATTTTCTTTTAACTCTTCTTCGACCTCAACCTTGATTTTTCACATTCACTGCTTCAATCCTTCCATTCCTCTCCTAAATCTTTCCCATACACGAAAAAAATTAGTTGTCGAAAGTTTACTTGACTAGTTTTGTCGGTCTAGGATAGGCCCACTTTGTTTAAAGGTCTCGTCTATGTTTTATTAAAGATAGGCAGATGTTGTCGGAGAAGTAATGAAAAGTCATAGAATTATTCAAACATAGTCAAGGAAAAAGAGTCCTCTTTTTTGTATGGAACAGATTCCGACAATGCTTTAGAAAGTCATTAAATTCAACTGCAATTTAATAATACCTGCCGCACGAGTTGTCGAAAAAGTCGCAAACTCACAGTTAGCTGGTGGCGTGATGCGCAGTTGCTACAGCGTACTAAGCCGCTGTGCTTGTGACGTGATGACGTTGATAACTTTGAAGGCGAAAATAAATGCAAATTTATATTTCCGTCAGAATTGTATAAATTTTAATTAGAAAATTTTTTCTAATCGCTTTTCTACAAATTTTGAACCCCATCCATTACCAAAATGTTACGATAAAACAAAATCTTAAGAAACAGGGCCCAGACATTTTTCAAACGCCCCTGGCTTTTCAAGCAAGTGCGTTTTGCAAAAATTTTAGCACAGTATTCCATAATTTGGGTTAGTCGCGGGGTTCAATTGTAGGGGATTAAAATGTGCTAAATGTAGGTCAGATATTTCGAAACCTGGCCGCCGCCTTTCCGATTTTTCGTAGCGTTAAAAGGATATTATGTGAAAATAAATAAAAGCTAAGTATAAATATATATATATATATATATATATTAAAATTTTGTCATAAGGACAACCGCAGAATTTAGCCGGGAGCGGGTGCTAATTTAAAAAATTATACCCGCTCCCAGCAAAATCGCGGTAAAATTTCAGCCGTAACCACGTCTTACGATGATCCGGCAAAAGTCTCGTGCGCCCTAAGGACGCGGAGCGACCCACGGACGACCGCCTTCTGCATTTTCCCCGAAAGTATCTCAGCATTTTGTTGACATGCAGGGATGCTTTTCAGGCTATTAACCAGTGAAACCTCGGCACCTCCAAGAGCGCCGATGATCAAGACGATTAGCCTAACAGAATATTCCGGGTATAACCGTCGCAACTCTAGCATACCGTGGCCACATTTTGAGCTAAGATATTTCCGATGATATCTGCACGGAGAAAATTTGTGTGTTAAATTTTACATAACTTAGTTCGGTAAACGGAGGACATTACGGCATTATATTAAAATTTCACTTCCAGTCATGTAAAATGAAATTGGGTAATATTTGCTGTGGAAATATGAATTATTAATATAAATTCATTGAAATTTAATTCCAGATTCAGTAAGAAATAATACAACTAGATAATAAAGATTACCTGAAAGTTGGGTAAAATGAGATGTCGATTACCTACCAGTTAGGTAAAATGAGTCGAACTGTTAGGTACAGTTTCAATCAAAGAAAACAAAGTCTACCTCTCTAAATGTGTGAATTTTACATCCCAGTCATGCAAAATTTCGTGTACCAGCGAAAAAAAACATTCTTGCTACAAACAGATTCTGTGGAAGGTCATCCACTATTACACACATACTTACACATATAATACAATTCATAAGTATATTGTTGGTACATATACACAATTTAACTTAAAAAATTACATTAAATTACAATACATTACATACGGTGTAGTCGCACGCTTTTAACGATATTAACGCTATTAAAAACCGAAAACGCTGTGACGGGTTTCGAACCGCCTAAGTCCTAAGCTACGTTTAACGCGTTCTATCACTAACAACTAAACCGCACGGCTAACCTAACACTTGGAATACCGAGAAAAAAAGCTCGGCTATGAAGTTAAAGTACGAGTATGTCAGGGCCGTGCAAAAAAAAATATATGATCCCCGTTTCATCGAAATTTGTTATTTTAACATTTTGTTAATAAGCGGGCTTATAAATTTGTAGGAAGTAAATAAAAACATTGGATATTTTTTTTTTTAATTTTGTAACCTTAAAACTTTAAACTATTCAAATTTCAACATTTTAAATTTTTGCATGATCTACTTTTTGAAGATACTAGAACATTGTGCGTGCTATGCGCGCTCTAATTACCCTTTCTTTAGAAAAAGAAATCGGTTCATTTTTCAACATTTTTTTATAGATTTTACAGAAAATCTTATATTATTTGAGAACGTTGCACATGATTTACAGAAGTTTCCTTATTATAGCGAGAAAATTCCAGTGGATTCAATATGAATGACAATTTTTTCCACTTACTTACAATTCTTTCTTTTAGTGGAAAATTAGTTTTTTTATTCAAAATAATTTTTTTTAATTAAAAAGTCAACTAAATTTTGTTTTGAAATTTTTTTATAGACATTTAATCTTTTCGGTAGAGAATTCATTTGTTTCCTTGAAAATTTAAATACTTCTACGAAAATTTAAGTTATTTGCTTCAAAAATTATTTCTCTATCTGAAAATGTAACTAATCTATTTTTCGTTGAAAATTTATCTTTTTTAGTTAAAAATGTATCTATTTTGTTTGAAGTTTGTATTTTTTTGGTAGAAAATTAACCTTTTTAGTTAAAATTAATGTATTTTATTTAATTTTCTTGATTAAAAAATAGTTTTTTCTTGTTAAAAATTGATTTTTCAAACTAAAAATTTAACTCAATTTCTTATCGAGATTCTTTTTCATACAAATTTAATCTTTTTGGTAAATAATTCATTTGTTTAGTTGAAAATTCATTTTATTTGCTTGAAAACTTATTTCTCTAGCTAAAAAATAAACTATTCTATGCTTTGTTAAAAATTTATATTTTTCAGTTGAAAATTCATCCATTTAGTGGAAAATTTATCTTTTTTTTTGGTTGAAGATGCAACTATTGGGTTGAAAAGTCCATTAAAAATTAAAAATTTTGATGGAAAATTGATGTATTTTCTTAAAGATTATTCTTTTTTGGTAGAAAATTAATGTTTTTGGTTGAAATTTTCATTTCTTTAGTTGAAAATTACTTTTGAAGTTAAAAATTAACTTTTTTAAATAAAAATTTAAAAATTAATTTTTTCAACTAAAAATTTAAATATATTCCATTTTTCGTCAAATTTTTTTTTATAGCTATTACATCTTTTCGGTTCAAAATTCATTTGTTTGGTTAAAAATTTAAGTTCGAAGTCAGTTGTCCAGCGCCGTCCGATGTTTTTCATCACCCGCCTCTTTACACGTCAATTTTTAAATACATTCTACTTTTATTTAGTAACTTAATAAGTATTAAGATAAATGCACTGGTAATCGTCACTGCATTAGTTATCGTCAGATGGCCCAGTATTTTTCGTATAACAAGAATCGCTCTTGCCGCGTATGATAAAAGATGTCATTTTAGGTTAGTTTAAATATCCTTCTATCAAATTAGTATACTTTTCTTGATTTAATAGTTGGTTACGTGCCTGACGATAACTAACGCATTTGCATAATTTGAATTTTTATCGTGAATAAAAATTGACTCCAATCAAATATCATGAGAAGTGATCAAAATTGAGTTTTTCTATATCTGCTTAAATCGGCTAAGCCCTTTGTGGAAGTGAGAATTGTGTTTTTAATACAATTATAAGCGTTCTTAATTTGCAATTTGGCTTAAGGTGACGATCACTAGTGCATTTACCTTATCTACTGAGAGTAAAGGATAGTCTATATATTTGAATATTTTCTGAAATCCTACAATATCAACCGAAACTTAAAAATGTTAAAGTTTTCACCGGGGACTTGGCTTTAAACTTCAGCCCTGAGAATGTTGACGTCCCTAGCGATTCTCATTTTACCTTACTGTTGTGTAATTCCTCTCCTACTGAAAGTGAAAATCTCTTTAAAAATTCTGCAATTTATACTTTCTTTTAAGTGAATCCTTAACATCACACATAAGTAAACTTTATATCATTCATTTAATGAAAATTTACAATACTTTTCGTTATTTTATAATATACTGGTATGGAAATAATACAACCCTTATATCAATTATTACATATCAGAATTTACACTTCTGGACTTGAAATTTTACATAACTCTTTTGTATTACTTATAGTTCTGTTTTGTATTAAATACTAAAATAATTGTAAACTTTATCTAAATGCAGTAATGTCCTCCATTTACCGAACTAATTGGGTAAATTTTGATATACAAATTTTCTCCGTGTGCAGAGCGTGTCATGCACACCTCGAGCATGTAGGACACATACTATCTAGTTGTCCAACTCATGCGGAAACAACCTACATCCAAAGGCATAATGCGGCACTAACAGTGCTTTATTACCATCTCTGTCACTCTTACGGCATTAGCCCAAATACCTGTCCGCTAAACGCTCCTAAAGAAATAGAGTCAATTGTCGAAAATGAGAAGTGCCGCATATACTGGAACTTCATATTCTCGACAATTGTTTCTGTTGCGCACTCGAGACCTGACATAGTTCTCTTTGACTTCGAGAAACGCACCGTGTTCGTTATCGAATTTTCGGCACCAGCTGACAAAACGTCACAGCCAAGGAGAAAGAAAAAAAGAGAGGTATAAAGACCTTATAAGGAGTTTCGACGGTTATACCCGGAATGTTCTGTTAAGCTAATCGTCTTGATTATCGGCGCTCTTGGGGTGCCGAGGTTTCACTACTTAATAGCCTGAAAAGCATCCCTGCGTGCCAACAAAAGGCTGAAACACTTGCGGGGAAAATGCAGAAGGCGGTCGTCCTTGGGTCGCTCCGTGTCCTCAGGGTGCACGAAACTTTTGCACGTTGCCTCTCTATATAATTTTCTAACGACGGTACTTCTAATTTCTGACATACTTTCGGCTCTATCCTAGAATGTTTGACTCAGTCAATGATTCCTTTTCTAAATACTTTCGTACTCCTTTTCTCTTCATCATCTTATACCATTTATTATATTTTGATTCTTCAATCATCACCCATCTTTCTAATAAAGCTCGAGTAATTAATTTATCCATTTGCGCTTATTCCAACAGCCATACCACGCTGAAAAAACCAGTTCTCGTCAGATCACTGAAGTTAAGCAGCGTTGGGCGCGGTTAGCACTTGGATGGGTGACCATTCGAGAAAACTGAGTGCTGTTGGCAGATCGTGGGTGTGGTGAGCCCACACTTGTAGTTATTTACTACAAGTTATCAACCTAGAAACACTACCCGAATCGGGTAGTGTCACGCCTACCCCGAAAGGGAAATGGCTTAATGGTATACATACACACTCTCACTATATGTGACGCGCTTCGAAAAAAGGGACCTACATAAGTGGCTGAAACTTGACTTTGAAATTCTGACAGCTTGTTATTGTTTTTGAGACAATCTTTCGAATGGCGCAAACGAAAAAATTCGATCAGTTTTGGTTCACCTGTAATTAATTTTAAAACTTGGTGCTTTCCAAGACACTACCTGACTCGGCTCTCGCTTCTTTCTCTTCTCCTGTAAAATCATACTTTTTCCACTTAGGTCCCTTTCTTCGGAGCGCGTCACATATATCCAAGCGTCGTCCAGTCTATCGCTAGGGTCCACCTTATATACCTTTCTTGTAACCTATCAATCTCTTCCTTTATCATCCATCCATATATCCCTGCTACATATCGTAATACTGGTCACAACAGCGTATCAAATAACCACACTCTCCTCCAATCTTTTCTAAACCTTCTTTTTCCTACACCCCATATATGTTTCATTACCCCTGTCCCTTTTTTGATCTGTTCTCTTCTATGAGTTCTATGATATCTATCTGATTGCAAGATATATTCAAGATATTTAAACTCCTTTATTTTTTCTAACTGTACTCCCTTCCATCACCCAGTCCATACTTTTTTCCTCCTCCTCCTTTTTTAAGCCTTATTATATTTGTCTTTCCTACGTTGACATTAAGTTTTTTTCATGTATTCCATTTTATTCCATTGGGAATAGAAAAAAGATTTTCAAAAATATGTCAAACCATTTACTTCAAAATTCGGATAAGTTTTCAAAGTAAACAATAAACTTATTTTCAAATACACAAGTGCAAAATTGTTTCAGATCCGATACGTCCTATCCGATACAAAGGGGGTATTACTTAGTGAGAAAATGAGACAACTTTTAAGCGAAATCAATATATGAGGTATAAGCATCGTAGCAGTGGAATCTCTCTAAAAATTTGCAAGTATATAGTCTCATACAATTAACAGATTTTCAAAGAAAAGCAGATGAGTGTCAGATAATGGGGGTCTTTCTTGTCCCATCCAATACACCCACTTAAGTGACTGTTGCAAGACAACTGTCATCAACTATATAGTAATACTTGTCATTCATCAAATGGTTCTTGTTACAAGTGCATAAATTTCCCATCCGATACAAAAATAATCGCTAAATAATACTAAACGGTACGTTAGAAACATTGTTGTATCGTAATTTCGATGACAATGACAATAACAGTGTTAAACATCAACAAAAAAATGATACATAAACAGTTAAAATTCATTCCATTCAAATCAGAAGAAAACTTATTTCTGCAATTTTTTCAAATTATGTAACAGTAAATATAGCTTCCGACTTTCGACCGTTTGTGTGTAAGTTAGAATTCTATAAAAAAACAATGATCTTCCTATCTCGCTACACTATTATTTTGAAGACAAAATTGTATATCATGATTTCGACAATAATAATAGTGATAATATACAAACAAAAGGGTAATGTTCTCTCTTTTGTATTTCGAAAACCGATCATAAAGTAAGCGCGTGATAGGGATGGGTAGTAATGATAATGGTACGGTTTCTTGTTCAGTCGCATTGTTGCATAGATTCAGTGTATATGAAGGGCACTACTAATAACCAGCCTACCGTTCTCGGCTCCAACTAAACAGTCATAAACAGGCAGCGACCCAAGATAACATACACGGTAGCCGCGCTTTGCTTCTGACCATTCGAGCGTACATAATTATATTAATTATTAAAAGCAGGCCAACAACAGGCAACATGGTCAAAGCGTCGGGTCGCCACTGACTACATGTCACCGTGGTTCATAACGTTTTTTTTCCTTACTTCTCATCGCACATAGGATAATATAAATGTGCATGGATCGCATCACAGATAATCGTACTGTCGCTTGGAACACGAACCGGTGCTACCGATGTCGATAGAAGCTTCTATAACAACTGAGGGGTGGATATACATAAACCATATTCTCCAACAAGGATTTCATTTCGATCTAAAAATAGTTGCGTCAAAATAAAAACTAAGCCGAAAACAATTAGGGCAAGGGAAGTAAATCTGGATCAGGCTTTAGAAAAAAACATCCTCAGGAGCAAAAAACGATCAAAAATTTAGGATTGCTCTTGGACTGCTCGGACGCTCTAGGACTGCTCTCGCTCTAAGGAATATGGCAGTAACTACAAAATCGGTAAACAGAGAAAATCAACGAAACCATGTAGTTACTGTTGATTTTTTTCCAGATGATTCATTATTCCCTACACAGAAAAAAATTAGCATGGAATCAAGAAAATATTGATACGAAGACAGATGTTCCAATATGTTCATGATCTAAGAAAATTTGTCTTGTTTTAAGTTTCTCAAAATCAAGTTTCTTTAATCTAGTACATTTTCTTGAGATAAGAAATATTTTCTTAAATCGAGAAAACATTGTATCATCTATATTTGTAACGACATTTTCTTGATTCAATATTAATTCTTGTTCTGCGTAAAAATAATTATCTGAACTTATAGTTGCTGAATTTTAAGTTGATGATGCAATAATTGATTTAAACAATGTTAAATTTTTTAAAAATAAATTAGGGAGGTCGATAGATCTCTATTCAACGAATTCAGAGATGTAAAAAACACTCTTTCTGATTTATTGCAGGTACCGTAATTTTCCTTAGAACGCCAAAGCTGCCTTCCCCACTAAAAAGATACAAGTCACATTTTTAGTCAAAATCATTTTTTGGTATCATTGGATTCGTGAGCGCAAGCTGCATCTGTTTGTGTCAATAAAAATTAGTAATTATCAATACTGATTGCAAAAAACGATTGTTTAAAAATTATGAAATTTGAAATTCTACAGAAATGCAAGAGAAAAAGGTACACAAAGCACTTTGCGGGTGGCTAAACTTGTGAAAGTAATCTAATACGTCATCCAAATACACATGAAAAAGACCTAAAGTACTTTGTATCTTTTTTGCCTCGTAAAAGTTACGAGTGCAGCGCGAATTTACAAAAAAAAATAGCATCCGTTACACACATGTCTTGCAAACACTTGTAAAATAGCTAGTATTTTCGACTTTTCGCGACTAGTAAAAACCCGCAAGTCCATTTTCTGATAGAAACTGTGTAAAAAATAAAATTTTTGTTGCAAAATATGAAAGAACACATTATTTTTACCTAAATAGTGCATCTATATTAATCAAAATTCCATTTGATATTAGAGTTCGTTGGGCAAACAGATTTTCTCGATTTTCCCAGTTCAAGTGAGATTGGGCTTTTATATCATTTTATATTGTACTGCAGAGAAAGGGGTAAATTTTTTTTAACGGTTCACAATATTATTTAGTGGCCGTTTAGGAACGACTTCATACTGTTAGGGGGGGAGGGAGGTAAAAGGTTTTGTGACCATTTCTACGTAAGGGGGGGGGGGGTGTAAAATGTGACATACTTGACAAATATTAATATAAATAACAGTTTTTTTTAAATGCTTGAAAAAATGAAAATTAGTGATTTTATTTTTTATAAGTAGAGGATCTGAATACAGACTTCAAACTTTTTCGTATATTGCTCTCTTGTTCCGTTTTAAACAAAAATCCTCTTTTTTTCTTCTTTTGTAAGAAACTTCAACTTTTTTTGACGAAATGCAAAGTGGATTAATAGAATTCAATCAGAAAATCGATCCTGTTCTCGTTAAAAGGTAATTCTTCTCAATTGGAAAGTCTACTATTATAATTTTGGTTCAGAAAGTATCTCTTTTCGTTAAAAATTCTACGCTACTGTTTGGTTTAAGATTGAACTATTTTGTTAAAAATTTGATTGTTTCAGTTAGAAATTAATTTTCCTAACTGAAAATTTAACAATTCAATTTTTTTGTTGAAAATTTTTCGCTTTTATCTGAAAATTCAAATATTCAATTTTTCATTAAGAATTCACCTTTGTGTTTTAAAAATTAGTTTTTCAGTTCAAAATTAATTTTTTAAGGAATTTGTCTTCTTTGCTTGAAATTTCAACTATTCGATTGAAAATGCAACAGTTTTCTGTTGAATTTCAATCTTATTTTCTTGAAAATTTGACTATTTGGTAGAAATTCATATTTTTATGTTGAAAATCAACTACTTTGTTATAAATTTTGCTTCAATGTTTTGGTTCAAGCTTTACGTGATGATCCGTTACGAAGAAGGGGGAGGGTAGAAAAATTGTTCAAAATAGCGTTGCGTCATTTTTGAATGGCTCCCTGCTAAAGATTTCACAAAAGTTCTATATCCATTCAAATAATTAATTTCACAGTCGGCTTTATGTATGACTTTTTTTAAAAGAAGATTTACGAACATGAATTATGAAGATGAGTCCTAAAGTTTGCGAATTACGAAATTTGGAATAAAAGAGCGTAATCACGTTTAGTCACGCATATCTAAAGTTAATAATTAAAATAAAAAATGAGAGTAAAGTAGGGCAGGATTCACCCTCTATTCTCTTCTTGTTTTTTCTTTTTCTCCTTTTATCTTTGCTATAGCATAGCACCCCCAGCCCACCGGTGCGGTGGTCGAGTTCTGGTTTTTAGCCCCGCAGGCAGTAATATACATAATTAAACATACGTGACTTATCTGTTGAAAAATGTTGTGTTTAACACCCCTCCAACTCTAACGCTGGCAACGTCGTTCCAGTCTCTCTTTGTCTCTTTCCCTCTCTCTTCACTACCCCAAACCTAACCGGGTGACATAGTGCGCGTGGTCCTCTGTAGATACCAGAGTGTCATGTGTTCGCGGTTTTCAAAATTATTGTTTTTTCCCCTCTGCCTCCTGCCACTCGTTTTGTGCCCTTCCCCCTTTTTTCTTTTTTACTCTCTTTAGCATCACGCGCGCACGCCTCGTAATATTAACTACCGCGCAACGTGCTGGCACAGTCAAAAATAGACTACTTGCATATCTTTTTGTCGCCAAGCTGTGCTTTTTTTCCACCTGTCCTTTGAAACACTGTTACATAAAAATCCTTTCTCTGGAATGAGGGGACGCTTGGTTACCTCTATAAATGAATTTGAAGGGATAATTAAAACCTCGTCAAACAGTGAACATTAACTTATTTTGTAACTTCCACGTGTTACGACTGCGGGAATGTGAGTTTTTAATTCTAAAACATTTGCCTTCCGGCAACTTCAACTGTTTCGTAATTCACGAAAGTGTGATGCGTGATGATACTTTTACGAGTCACGGAAAAAAGTTGTTGAAAATATATATTGCTCAAAGTGTTTTTGGATGTTTTTTTTTCAAAAAGCAAACAATAAAAATTCATAAAAGTTTAGAAGCTCTATTAAAACAAAATTATCTGCGTTTTACATTCCTTTAACTTCTTCAAAAACACTAAGCTGCTCCTCGATAAAGGAATAAACAAAAATAAATTCATAAAGAACAGGTCGCCTGATAAAATTTGGGGATTAGTTTACCATTGAAATTTATACTATTTTGCAATAATATGATTTTTAAATTTAGAATAAATGATTAAGAGTTCTAAACTCAAGTGACAATGGAGTGAACCTTTAGGAATGAAATACAATAGATATGAAAAGGGACCTAAATCTTCACCTTCAATGTAATTAAAACACACACTTAAAAAAGCAATATGAATGATCATCAGGAAATTTAATTAAAATAGAAATATGCAACAAAAATGAAACCATTTCCTGTTACTTAATCGAACATAATTATAGAAAGGTTTTTTATCTCACCAAAAATATCTGCACTGCAAACATTGTGAATTCGTGATATCAAAGTTAGCCAAATAATTTGAAAAAATATCCATAATGAATTATATTAAGAAACTTTTTTTATGATGTACCCCAAAGAATATCTTGAAATAATTTCTAAAAAGTCATTTCAGGCATTATACAACTGGATGGAATTATACCATCAATCTTCAATGTCGATCAATTTAAAAAAAAACATTTTGCATATAAACTCAATTCCGCCAAGTTTTATAATGCGTCAAATGACTTTTTGAACATTATTTTAAAAACTTGTATAGGTATTTTCACAAAAAAAAGATTTTGAATATATCTTTTTATGAGTATTTTTTCAAAGTTACTTCGTTAACATTGATATCAGAAATTCAAGTAGTCTTACTCAGCAGGTCTTTTGCATCGAAGACTTTTTTGGTAGGATTTCATGTTTTTTTAATTTAAAAATAATAATGCGCACTGATAAACTAAATAGACAGAGTCGCTAGGTCATTCGAAATGAACCAATACCTCATAATCTGTCCACCCGATTGACACCTTTGAATAAGTCTGCAGCAACATATTCTGGATATTTATTGCAACCATTTTTGATATCATGAATATTTTTTGAAATTGTATTATTCATGTCGTCTCTAAATTTTTATTTTTAACAATAAATACGCAACATTTCGAAAACTATTCAAGATATCGAAAAATGTTTCTATATATATCGAGAATATATTGGTAAAAACTTCTCATTAATTTTTGTTTGTTTGTTTACTTTAATCTCACATTTTCCAAGGAATTAACATAAAATGACGCCAAAATTTATTTTAAAATGTTTTGAAGGTCAGCTGCCAAGTTTCTTTGAAATCGGTTGAAAATTGGGCCGAAAATCCAAAAACAGGTCCGAAATATATGATTATTCGAGATAAGGATTCTTGGTAGCTTTTTTTGTACTAGGCGGCGATTCGCTACCACGAATCATAAAATGTGCTATTTGAAAGTTATTATAATTTTTATTATAATTGAAATTACATTGTAAAGAAGTAAATGAGAATAAAATGAAGTGTAAAGTCAGATACTTTTTGCAGAATTGAGTCAGTAAAGAATTACAAAATGGCGAGGGGTTAACAACTCGTGAAGTCAGGTGTAATCCCTCGCTGAAGTCATTCGTGTGAAGTCACTGGCGTGAAGTCACTTGTATTCACATGAAGTCACTGAAGTCACTAGAAGTCAGTGTACACTTCATCGGTCGAGTGGTGAAACCCTCGCAAAATTGGGTACAGCCTTTTTTCTTCTTTTTCTTGAGTGTTTTTCTTAGTAGTATAAATTGCATAAACTCAAAATTATAATTTAATATTCACCGTAATTTGGTTTTACCGTCATTTAAAAGATATATATTGGTTCTTGAAATTTATAAAAGGTCACCAAAAAGTGTACTTCGGAAATAATTAAACAATTTTGTTTACACAGTTCGAAATACATACAAAGAAACGGATGTCGATATTTATTTTTGATTTGTTTTTTAGAGCTTTATTTATTGTTGACAATTGTCGTATGCTGGAAAATTCATAAGACCACAATTTCATCTCAAAATTTTGAAAATGTAACAATATTTTTTTGAACAACTCAGCGATAAAATTGTAACCTGTACTTATTTAAAGAAACATCCAAGGAATAGAAGCGGAGAATTCTGTACTTTATTTCTTCTTCAACTATAAGGATATGAGCCCTAAAAGCATCTACCATATTGAGCCACCATACTTTATAATATAGCAGTCATTTAATTACTTAACCTAGGAAGGTTTCACAAACTTCAAAATTACATAAATAATGTTTCCTTGTATTGATCAATCAAATGCGTCCTGTTATAATTTTTGCCTCATCTCCCGTTACTTTATCCTTGAATTTGTAGAATGTAAAATCACGCAAAATAAAACCTTTTTGTGTTCTCATTTTGTTATACGTAGGTGTAATAAATTAGACATAGGAATGATTTAATGGACGGAAATTTTATTGAATACATTTTTGTAGAACCACAGTACTGAAAGTAGAAAAAGGAAAGTCGGCACTGGTTATATTCAATTGATGGCCATTCAACTCTATCGCTTTATATTCTTTTAAGGGAAGTTTTTTATGCTCTCTCCGCGTTTTAACAATGCACTGGGGAGTCTTGCCTATCTCAACCAGTATTTCAGCGCGATACGACTCTGTGACAAATAGCTACCGATGTAATGAATATGAAACGTACTCACCCCTTCCATCATTCCCTACCACTGCATCTCACTCGCATTGCAACCCTTTCACTCCTGCTCTCTTCGGGTGTAATATGATGCATAATGCTCTACACGCGACATAAAGTTAAAATAAAGCGACGTACTCTCCTTCAGGCTAAAGGGGGAGGAATGCCAACAACGTTGGCATCGCATACCGTCGCAAATTGCTTTGAGAAAAATTACGTTGCGTTCGACGCCACCTCCGGAATGTTCTCCTTATCATTTGCCCTACTCCCAGCACAGATTCATAACTACAACCACCTTACAATTTTAGTAATTTGAGTTTCATAGAAAGATTTAACAAGTTTTACAACCACAATCTTGTTCCGTTATGAGATGGAGTTCGCATAAAAAAATGTTCAGGTCAATGAAATGCTTTCCCTTGATTCCTCTTCGTTGCATCAAGCAATTCATCTTTGATCTAAATATCTGTTACTCTTTGTTATTATTATTAGTTTGAGGGTGAAGGCACTTTAAAAGCTGATTAATACCTACACCTGACTAGTAGGGCTCCTAACTTAGGTGATCGAACGAGAAGCCGTAAATAATTTTATAAACAATATTAATTCCAAACATTTTTGTTAGATTTGGCTAGATGCCTCATATTTTGTAGATTAGACCGACAGATCGAAAAGTTTAGTACTGACGAACTGAACAGATTCACGATTTTGTACATACAGGATGTTTGGGGGTTGCTTTAACATCCTTTAATGATTTAAGCAAGGAAACGGATATTTTCAAAATACCAATACAACGGGGGATGTTTTGGTTAAACTATTAGAATGAAAAACCACTTTAAAATAATTTCAGGAACCGTTTCCTAACAGAAAAAAATTGAAATTCATTTCAAGCGTTGTTTTCTCATCCTTTAGAGATTCAAGCAAGGACATCGACCTTTTCCACAAAGAAAAATCACGGGAGATAATTTGATCATATCATTGTGGTCGGAGATAACAGGAAAACAAATGTGTGAACCATCCCCTCACAGAAAAGGTCACTGAATTCATTGTAAGGGATGTTTTAATATCCCATAAACATTCAAGCAAGGAAATGGACATTCCCTGACAATCAATATCACCTGAGATTTTTTTATTATATGCGCGGTGTCGGAAATCAATTCAAAATAAACGTAGGAAACATATCCTAGCAGGAAAAGTCACCCAATTCATTGTAAGGGTTGTTTTAACATACCCTATACATTCAAACGAGGAAATTAACATTTAAAAAAGCACGGGATATTTTTTTAAACAATAGGGTAAAAAATCACTTAAAAAAAATGAGTGCAGGAAGCGTCTTCTACCAGGAAAAGTTTGAATTCTCGTTAAGGGTTAATTCAACTACTTTTCCTGCTCGATACGGTTCCCACAAATATTGCAAAGTGATTGCCGATATTAATAGTATAATCGAAATATCTTCTGTGAGTTTTCTTTTCAGGGAATGTCGATTTCTTTGCTTGAATGTTCAAGGAATATTAAACTAACCCTTAAAATTAATAAACGATTTAATCTAGCAGGATATATTTTCTGCGTTTATTGCGAATTAATCTCCGACGCCGATAGTATAATCAAAACATTGCGTGTGACTTTGGTTGGTAGGAAATGGTGATTTTCTTACTTGATGGTTCAAAGAATTTTAAAATCACAACCCTAAAAATGAATTCAATAAAATTTTATGCTAGCGGATGTTTTCCATATTAATTGTAACGTGATTTCAAGATTTAAATAAAAGAGGAATATTTCTATTAAAACACATGTAAAAATTGTATGTTTGGCAATGGTTTGAGTAAAAACTGCCCAGTTTTCTGGCAATTTTCTTTCGAATTATTGATCCAAAGGTACAAAGTTGGAAAAGCATTTCATAATTAAATAATAACGATTGCTGGTGAAAAAAGGATCAGAAAAGAAGATTAAGGGGTAGAAAGAAATTTAAGGTTGAGATAAGAGTAAAGCAGAATAAATAAAATTTCCCTCTGGGAAAATAATGTCTTAAAAATATAATGCTCGTAAAATACATAAAGAAGTTGAGAAGCCTCTCTTTTCTGGAAATACCTGAAGCATGCAGAATAGCGCAAACCGTACATTTTTCGAATTAACACTTCCTATTCATGTTTTCTTTGATGAAGGTACCAAAGGATACTAAAGAATCGCTGCACATGTAGAATCTCTGTTCAGTGTGTGCGAAGGGATTATCATGTGATAAATTAACAAACAGCCAGCTCGTACTTCTTCTCTCTTTCCTACGACAGTACGACACCTTGGAATCCCCTTTCCAGCTCGGTGGCAAACCGTGGAACTACTTCAGCTACTTACTCTTGCACCTAGTGAGAATCTGCATATAACAGCGAACGCTAATTGCTCAGGTGTTGGTATTCATGGAAGTTTGAAATAGTTATTTTTGAATGCAAATGATCATCTCATTATATATTAGTCCGAGTTGGAACACATAATTATATAATTTGTAGTCAATTAGTGAGAATAGTAATTAACGCTGTGCGAAGACTTAGCTATTCAATTAACTATTTTCAGAGAATGTCAATAAAATCCATTATTTAGATGCTTTTACTGTCTCTGAAAAACAAAATCGAGGGAAAATTCCTAACCTCTCTCGAATTCTGATAATATTGACTTCCAAATAAAACTATTTAACTATGAATAATCCAGATAATTGTTCATCATTTTAATATCAGAGTCATGTCCTTGGTTATAATGCTTAAAATAGTTTTTCTTATCTCTCACATTTGATATCGCCTTTGATATCTCGTTACAATTTCTTCCAGATGTCTGAAATATTGTATTGAATATTGTAAAGGTGATCTACACTTGCATAGCTTCCCCTACTTCTCTACTTTGGAAATGGTGTTTTTTATGACACTGAAGTTCGCAGGATTTATGAATGAAAACGTAACATTTTTAATCATTATTGTAGTCAATTTTCTGTTGTTCAATTATCGTAAAAATTATGGTATATATGATTTCAAATGATAATAACTTTTTAATTAATTACTTTTATTTGATGCCCGGCAACGCCAAAAAAAGATTCATCTGAGTATCATCATCGAAAGACTGTCTTTTATCCACCCACGCACTCTGAAATGTACATGAAAATTCGGAAAAAATTCTAACTTTCCTCTAAACGTGAAGTTTTTTCTGCTAATTACTTGTATTGGATATCGGACAATACCAGAAAAAGTATCATCCCAATATCCTCATCAGAAAGTTGTATCTTGTCCGCCCGCGCACTCTAAAATCTATACGAAAAAAATTATAACTTTCCTCTGAAAGTCAGGTTGTCCAATTTTCTTTCACTAATTACTTGTACTCGATGTCAAAAAAAAAGAAGAAAATGTATTAAGCGTCTGAATAAAACTCAGTCTCCCAATAATGATATCAGCATGATTATTTTTTTTGCTATCGCCTGACATCAAATGCAAGTAACGAGTAAAAAATCCGGGAAACGAGAATTTCGAGGAAAGTTGTGAGTTTTTCCAAATTTTCGTTTCAAGGTGCATGGCTGGATGAAACGCAGTCTTCCTATGAAGATATTGGGAAACAACAATAATACAATTGGGATTTTTTGGTGTTGATAGACATAGAGTACAAGTAACTGGTGAAAGAAAATTTGAATTCGGACGTTGAAAGGAAAATTAGAATTTTTCCAGATTTTTTGCGAATAAAGTTCAGAGTGCGTGGGTGCACAAAACGTGGCTTTCCCAAAATGATCTTGAGATTAATCTTTTTTTTTTGCTGCTGATTGACATGAAATAAAAGTCATTAATGAAAGAAAATCCGAGTACCGAGCGTTTAGTGGGAAGTTAAGATTTTTTTCGAATATCAAATATAGCTTATTTCATTCAAATAATAAATATGACGTTACAATGAGTTATCAGCATATCAAGTCATATGGTGAATTATTTTTACGATAAGTGAAACACACAAAATTTATTTGAGAATTTAAAACAAAAACTGTATATATGTTGGTTTATATCGTTGCGAATTTCAGTGACATCTTTTTTTAAATTTCCACCTACATTTATTATACTTTCATTTGACTTCAATGATACTTTATAACTGCTTTCGAATTCAAATCTCGAGAACCGTCCTCAAATCTAATTAGCTTACTATGAATCATGTATGGTATGAAAAACTAGGAAAAATTTAATTTTTAAGTATAAAAGAATTAATTTATTTTAATGAAACTCAAATGACACACAAACTATGTCCAATTTTCTTCTTAAATGAAAAAATGGTTCCAATTGTTTCTTATTTCATTGTAACTATTGATTCATTTTACTGTTTCCAAAAAATAAATTTTCAGCTTAATTTGAATGAAGTCAAAATCTCTCCACTCGATTGCTTCTCTAAAAATATTTTATCCGAGGTTTCTTTCCAAATTTATATTATATATACAGAGCCAGTTGAAAGTTCGGAAGTGTCTAATTAAAAAAATTGATTTTTTTATTACACAAATTTTGAACCGTTTTGTGATCAAAAGTCAAAGATTTGTCAGACTGAAGTTAAAAACAATTGAAATTCTATTTACATTTTTTGTAATTAAGAAGCTCCTGCAGTATGAAATTTACTATATTCAATACTTTTAAGAACAGAGAATGTACGTCTGTGGACAATTAAAAAACTATTCCAAATTTGAAATATCTAAAATAAATCAAATTCTGTTTAAATTTTAAAATTTTATGAATTGACACTAAATTATTATATATAATATATATGTGTGAATTCGGAGACTAAATACAATTGTTTTAGGGATGAGGAAGACCTCAGCCTACATCATTTAAAAGGGAGAAATTAAATTAAAAAATTAAGATTAAAATTAAAATTAAATTTTAGTTCCATAGGCTGTAAATAATTATTTATTTCTTTGAAGGCTTTAAATTTTAAATACTTGCGATGGAATAAATTTATACAAATCTAATTGTTTTGCAATTCGAGAAAGTTTTGATCTAATTGCTTAAAAAATTGGAAACTTTTGTCATTAAATTTTGTTCAATTTGAAAGAACTTAAACTGTCCTTTTAAACACAAGACTTGCAAACTATATTTCTTTTGAAGGTTATGCTTTGTTTTTACACACAAAAATTAAACTTCTTGTAATTTAAGAATCAGAGAAAGTGAAAGCCTTCAATATTTCTTAAATTCTCGTTCCTTTAAATTCGCATTACGTTAAAATTCAGCGATTGAAAAGATTTGTATTTGAGAATGTTTCCAAAACAATGATAAAAGAGCTCATTTTTGTCACATTTTATAGAAGAAAAAGAGAAGCTACTTATATCGTGATAATAAAAGAAAGTTAGGTAACGACCAATCTTACCGAGTATTGTAATTAAGAAAAAGAAAATCGAGAAAACTGTTATCTCCCACTGTACATAGCTTTCGAGGTTTAAATATTGCGAGAGCGCGATATAAGAAAAAAAAAACGCAAAGTCAAATTACAATAAAAGTAACATTAGTCATTATTTATAGAGTTGACAAGTTGGCGATAAGGCAGACTGTTACAGATATACCAGAATTTACTAAGGGAATATTCTATACTGTGCGTGCGATTTTCGATAGACTTATTTATTGCGACTTGTCATGCTTGTTGGACATTTACATTTGCGTTTTACACAACAGTGAATTAATAAATATTATTAAACATATCACAAGAACGTGATTTTGAATGCTCTGAAAATTAGTTTAATTTTTCGTTTGTATTATTTCTCATATTTCTTGTAAAAGATAATGGTGAAATAAAACAGATGTATTTCTCTAGGTTTCAAAAAAACTTTTTGACGGATTTTCACCCAGTTATCTCTCTTGTTCAAGCGTTTCGTGTTTTATCCTTTTCATTCGTAAATGTCTCATCTTTTCGACTTCGCCTAGTGGAATTCATGGCGCGTGATTTGCGATGCAGAAGCGAGAAATGAAATTCCTGTCAAAGATAATTGTCACATCGCTACGATGTCGCTCAAGTTTTTTTATCCGTAACAGGGAAATCCTATGCGAGGACATAGGTGACACGCGTTTTATGTCATGTACATACGTGACTTCAATGCGAAGGCCATTCTCGACGTTTGGCTGAAAAATTCGGAACTCGCCTGCAGAGGGTTATTTGAAAAAAATCGCTGATTGAATCTGAGACTGTTCTTCCATCGAAAAAAAACTCGTTTTAATAAATTAATTCAGGTGTAAAGTATGAATGTAATATAAGAGACAACATTCTTGTCTATAGGGGGCTTCCACAATCCGCTAATTAATTATTTTAGTATTAAGGAGCCGTTCAAAACGGGGGGAGGGGTTAACGCAGAATGTGAGATCAGAGCCCTATTCCCCTCTTTTCCCCTTTTTTAAAGATTTCATCTTTTGGCTGTGTTCTCAAGAAACTTTCCCTTTTTCTCGTTTTTTGGCTTGAATGCGAACTGCATTAATAGAACGTAACAAGAAATTCCAATAATTTTTTTGTTGAAAGTCAATTATTTTCAATTGGAAAGTATAATAATGTACTTATTTTTCAGAACTCATCTCTTTTGGTCAAAAATTCTTTTATTTGGTAGAAGGTATAACTGCTTTGCTGAAAATTAGTTTTTCGTTTAGATGAAAATTAATTTTCTATACCGAAAATTCAACTTATCCATTTTTGCCTAAAAATTTATCGTTTATAGTAGAAAATTCAGTATTAAATGTTTTATTCAAAATTCACCTTTTTTGCTAAAAATTTAATTATTTGGTTAAAAGTTAAACTGCATTGTTAAAAACTCATCTTATTGCTTTAAAATCAAACTATTTTGTTAAAGATTCGTTTTTTCGTTAAAAATTAATTTTTCACTGAAAATGTAACTGTTCCATTTTATGTTAAAAATTGATCGTTCTCAGTTGAAATTTCAACTATAAAAGTTTTCATTGAGATTCATTTTATTGGCTTGAGGTAAAACTGTCTTGTTGACAATTCTTTTTTTCATGAAAATTCATTTTTTTATTTAAAATTCAACTATTCCATTTCTAATTGAAAAAATGCTGGTTTTTAGATAAAAGTTGGCTGTTTGGTTTCAAAATGTACTTTATTGTAAATTTGCCTTTTGTAGGAAATTATACTTCTTGGTTGAAAATTTAACTTCTAGGTTCAAAATTGAATTAATTTGTTAAAAATTAATTTTATTAGTTGTAGAAGCATCTCTTTGGTCGAAAATTTAACAATGTTGTTAAAAAGTCGTTTTTAAAAATTCAAAATCATTTTTGTGAACGGTAAATTTAACTACTCCATTTTTTTTTAATTTGTTGAAAATTCTGTTATTATGGTAGAAAATTGAACTGCTTGGTTTAAAATTAATTTTTTTGTTTCAAATGTAAATTCTCATGTAGAAAATTCATCTTTTTTTAGAGAGTTCGGTTTTTTCGTTTGATAATTAAACACATTGTTTGACATTTTCTTCTATCTTGAAAAAACAATCTTTCTTGGTTGAAACGTCACCTGTTTTGGTGGAAATATATTCTTTTTTGGTTCAAAGTGCAACGGTTGGGTTAAAAATTAATTTGTTTTGGTTAAGTATTAAACTATTTTGAGGAAATTTAGTCTTTTAAAAGTTTAGTGTGTGTTTTTTATTATAAAATAATAAAAATTCTAGTGTTTTTGATGTTTTTCGTGACCTTTATTTTGGTAAATAATTTAACTGCTTTGTTGAAGATTCAGTTGTCTTTTTGGAAAGATTGTCTTTTTGGCTTGAAAATTCTATTTTTTTTGGTTGAAGTTTTATCTTCTCTAAAAAAGAATTAGATATATTTGTTGAAAATTTATTTTTCTAGGTGTTAAAAATTCAACTATTTGGTTAGGAATTGAACTATTTCGTTAAAAATTAGTCCCTTTCGCGTAAATGTTCAACTGTTTTCTTCTATATGCAACTGTTTGGTTGAAAATTCATGTTTCTTTTAATTTAACAGTTTTCTGGAAAATTTGACTTTTTATAGAAAATTCGTCCTTCTGCATTGAAAATAATTATATTTTTTGGAAGTGAAGTTCTCGGTAGAAAATTCATCTTCTTGAGTTACAAACACAATTGTCTTTAAAAAATTTGTCTTTTCGGCTTGACGATTTAACTACTTGTTTAATAATACCACCGCTTAAGATCGAAGTTTAACCTTTTTTTTTGAGAATTTGACCTGTTATTTGCAAGTTCATCTTTTTAGGTTGAAAATGTAACTTTTTGTTCGAAAATTCAACTATTTTCATAAAAATTCCTCTCTTTTGCTTGAAAGTTCAACTATCTGGTGGTAAATGCAACTGTTCGTTCTAAAATCAATTTGTTTGTTTGTTTAGTATTCAACTCTTTCGTTAAATATTCTTCTCTTTTGGTAAAAAAAATCAATCTTTTTTGGTTGAAAATTCAACCAATTTTGTTGATAATAATTTTTTAAAAAGAATTTATTTCTCTGTTATTGCCCCATTTTCTTGAAAATGCACCCTATCTCCCCTCTTTGGAGAGCATTTTGGTTTGTGAAGTTTGCTAAATTATTACGTTGGTATGTTTTGTGTTCTATTTAGGCGTTTCTCAAATGAAATCGAAAAAAGATTTTGACTTGAACGGGGGTAGAGGGGTGCGTATTCGTGACGTCACACAGTGACATTTTGCAAAATGCACTTTCAAGACTTAGCATCTCTCGAACTTATTGACCAAAATGGATGTTCTTTGAATAAGGTGGAAACTCTTTAAAGGCATAATAAGGGAAAAGCATAGAGGAAAGTTCTTTTGAATTTCCTAGCCTGGAACATGCGGGAGAAGTCCGTAATTTTTTGACAAAATTGTACAGTAAATAGAAAAAAAGTGTCTCTTTGTGCAGGACACTGTCTCTAATAGATTATACAATGATGAATTCAAATCTGCCAGGAAGAATAGCGGGGCACATTTCCTGTTTGAGAAAAATCCGGTTTAAGATGAAAAGTTCAATATGGAGAGACACAAATCAAAAACATGATGGTAACCTGAAAAAGTTCATTATATTCATGTTTTTGAGGTCGCTGAACTCATTCTGACGTCATAATTAGATTCAGTCACCTCAAAACCGTGAGTATTACCAATCATGACGTCCGGTTTGGATTCAGCGATCTCAAAACCGTAAATATGAGCAATTTTGTAAAGTTGCCCAAATTTGTTAACTGAATTTTTCTCAGAGAGGAAATATACTACGCTATTTTCCCTGGCAGATTTGAATTCATAATTAAAAAATGTATAAAATATGGTGTCTTGCGCTAAAAGAAGCTTTTTTTCTAATTCCAGTACAATTTTATAAATGTTGTCAAAAAATGATAGGCTCTTCCCGCATTTTCAGTCTATGAAATTCAGGAAAACTTTTCTTGATAATTTTTCCTCATTGTGTATTGAGTGAGATTTCACCTCATTTAGAAAAAATTCATTTTGGTCAATTTGTTCCAGAGATATTAGATTTTGAAAGTAAATTTTTCAAAATAGCCCACTGTGCGTCACCCTGGGGGTTCAAACTTTGTGTGATGCTAGACAAAATATCACACTAGTTACCAAATTATGTTGATATTATCTAACATTGAAATAAATGCTGACCAATAATTTTAAGTCTCTTAATTTTTGCTCAGTAGGACTCCTGCTCCAACTTGAGATGCGTCTCTAGTGAACATGAGATGAGATTATGAATTCACGACTTCGTATGAACACTAATCTTCCTCTTCCATCTAATTTAGATCAGGCAGACGAATGTACGTGAATTGCCCGTAGGGCCTTGCAGTCAGTCACTAATGTGCGTAACTCTGTATTATAGCTTTACATGACATTTTAGTTTCAGGCTACATTAAGACGGTTTTCTTCTTGAAAATAATTCCAAGGTCTAAATCTTCTCAAATTCAGTTTCCATGATTACTATATTTTACTTAAAATAAACTTTAGTTGGATATGCGCTGTACTTGCTGGAAGCCGGTGTTCTCTAGACATAAATGACATCAAATAATGCATGCCATATTAAGAAATTTATCCGACTTAATTTAAAAGTGAATTGTTTTTAACGTGAGCATTTTAAAAAAAATTTAATTAATTTTTAAAGTAATTTATATTATATGCCCGAGTAAAAAAGTCCCATTGAGATACAATTAAGGGCCAAATATGTACTTAAGTACCAAATCTCCTTGAATTTTGTAAAAGTTCAAATAGGGAAAAAAGCACTGGAAAAATTATATATTATTTTTTCTGAAATTTATACAAGTGCTGATGAGATTCATGTCCTGAAAAAGTACTGTAAATAGATAATAATAATAATAATAGATTTAACGCATTCACGATGATTCATTATAATACATTTAAACGTGGTTTTTCGGGTTTTAATCGTGTGCAAAACTACGAATCTTGCTGACGTTTCCTGAACATTGCAGTTCACTTCTTCAGGGCTGACCTGAAACTGAAGTTTCAGGTTATGTTGTTCTTATATATATTCTCTACGATGCCTGTGATTGGCCGTAGCGCACTTGTGGGGACTGGTCGAACTTGATTGGTTCCATAACAGATAAAGATAACTTACAAAAGGAACTACAAAATGTTAAACAAATCCTAATGCAAAACGATTATACAAACAAACAAATTGATAAAGCAATAAGAAAATACACTCAAAAAAACAAGTCAACACAACCTAGTAAAGAAAGAGAGAGAAAAACGACCACCATCCTACCCTACATTCAAGGTATCACAGAACAAATAGGAAGAATTCTCAACAAACACAACATCCAAACCATATTTAAACTACTTGCGAAAATAGAGAAACTTCTAAACAACCCAAAAGATAAAAAGGCGCCTCCCAGTGATCCGGGATTATATGAAATGCCTCGTTTTTTTGGCAGAATATGTATTGGATAAACCGGGAGGGCGGTGAGCCAACGTGTGAAGGAACATGAGATTAAAATCATGCTAAAACATTTCACGCAATCAGCACTAGCTCAGCATCATATCGAAACAGGATATAGCATTTATATTTTTCCAAGGAAACATAGAGAAGCAATCGAAATCTTAATAGACCCTAATAACATCAATAGGGACAATTGATATAATACCAGTCCGATTTGGCTGTCCGTCCTCCCGGGGTTTTTTTTTCAAACACTTGATTAGCCAATCAAGTTCGATCAGTCTCCACCATGGGGTGCTCTGGCCAATCACAGGCATCGTCGAGAATATATATCGTGAAAGCATTAAATCTATTATATGGAGTAGATAGTGAAGCATCCAGTATTTGGCTGAAAAAGGGCATCCTGTTTCCAGAAACGGAAGGATTCCTTATTGCGATTCAGGAAAGGGTTGTCAGCACCAGAAATTATCGCAAATACTTGTTACATCAAGACCTGGTTGATCGGTGCCGATTATGTGTAGATACTAACGCAGCCATCGAACACATTATTGATGGTTGTCACGTAATGGCTAAGAGAGAAAATAGGCAAAAAGATAATGATGTGGCGGGCATTATACATCAAAAACTTTACTTTAAACCCAGAACTCTTAGTAGAATGGATGCCTTTCTATAAATACATTTCAGTGCCCGTTTGAAAAAACGAAGACTACATCTTATATTGGGATGCTACTATCCAGACGGATCATTATATCCAAGCCAATCGACCCGACATCGTGATGCGAGAGAAAAAATGTGAAAGAGTCTACATCATTGACATTGCTTGTCCACTCAACCGAAATTTGCAGGCTACCTATACAACCAAGATCCATAAGTATAGCGAGCTGAGGCATAAAGTAAAGACAATATCGAGGCATGTGAAATATGCATCTCTTCATCCTATTGGGATTTCGGCTACAGGCAAAACACACGCAAGACGCACTGAAAATCTTGAACATTTAGGAGTCCATTTCTTACGAAGAAAAAACCTTGTTCGCCCAAGAAAATGTTTAAATAAAAAAAATCATTAAGTGCGGCTTTTCCGGTACTTTTGCCCTTAAATAAAACTGCTAAAAAAATAAGGAAGATTTCTCTGGTACTTTTGTCCTCAAAAAAAGTCCTGGTAGAACGAGCGTATTAAAAAATGTTTGGTACTTTCACACTTTATTCCTATTTCATCATTAATGTTTCGGAACATAAATATCAAGAGCGTTTGTAAAAATATTGAAAGCAGTAAGATTGAACTTATCAACTACTTTTTCCGATTAATAATTTGTGACATGTAAAAATTTAAAAAGAATTAAGTGGGATTTTTCCGGTACTTTGGTCTTGAAAAAGTCCTGCTAACAAAAAATTAGTAAAACTTGTTCGATACTCTTGTGCTAAAGAAGCCCTGGTGAAACGAAATATATTTTCTTCATACCTCGGTCCAAAGTACGTACTTTCGTCCCTAATAACAGAGACGAAAGTTCAACATTTACTCCCTGTGGGAAGTACACGCGCGCCCTCTATAACGGAGGGAGGAAAGAATTTCTCATTAACATTTACTCCCTGTGGAAAGTACACGCGTGCCCCCTATAACGGCGGGAGGAAAGAATTTCTCATGTGTATTATACTAATTGTTAACCTCTGCCATTGCTGTTGTTACCTCCAACCTTAGAAGTAGCTGTTTTGTCGTCAATTAATTGAATATTAATTCAAAAACCCAGCAAAAATGAATAATACGTTGTCATCTGATGCTTCCTTAGACGAGGAAGATGTTGTGAGAAATTTCGATGCAGAAGCACAATTGATAGTAAATACAGATACGTTGCCAAAGAAGTCTGTTGATCGTTACAATCTTGTTTACGATTCATACAAAAAGTGGAAGCTAGAACACAAAACTTTACTGTCTATAATAAATATAATATAATGTTTAGACTAGTGAAATACAGACATCTTTAACAAAGTGGAATTAATTTATTTTAGAAAAATATTATTAAACTTGACTCTTCGAATGTATTGGATGCCTGCCCCCCACGACCAGCAGCACTCGCTTCGCTCGTGCCGCAAATGTCGGGGGCAGGCATCAATAACATGCTTATCAACATTTAAAGTCAAAAAAAATTAAATTAATAACGTACTTTCGACCGGCTATGAAGAAAAATCGTATACACTACGCGGGCCGAAAGTTGAAATCTCGGTCCTGCGCGTCATGATGCCCTCGGCTTCGCCTCGGGCAGCATGATGCGCAGCCGAAAATTCAACTTTCGGCCCGTGTAGTGTAATATACTATTGACTTTCTTTTCAACTAGAGTCCTATTTCAGCAGTACTTTTTTGCGAAATTGGTCACATCATCCCTCGTGAAAATTAAGAAAAATAAAATAAAATGGAACTTTCTTAGCACTTCCGTCCCTACTCGGAGTTTTGAACAATTTGAAGGAAAGTCTCATGCCCAGTATCGTCGAACGGAGTAATTTTGGACATGAGGGGGTATTATTATTATTATTATACCATTAAGCCATTTCCCTTTCGGGGTAGGCGTGACTTGCTCGGTTGGAAAATAGTATTGGGTATATGGGTGTATTGGTTTAGAGTATATAGGTACAAGTTAGATAGGTATATAGGTGTTAGGTATATATGTTTTAGATTGATCTGGAATTCTCGTGTCATTTATTCAAATGACACGTTTATTCCGCAACACTGTTCCGACCCAGGTTGCTGATCAATCTCTCTAGCGATCACCCCAAGTGAAGAGCCTCACAAAATTGTTATGTATGGTTCCCCACTTGGGCCCATTAGAATCCAAGGTCTTTGTTTCAGGCTTCATTCATTCTATTGTCACTCTGTTTACCAACTATTTGTCGCCATACTTTTCTGTCCTGGCATACTACTCTAGCTTCCTTCACGTCCATGCATTTTTTCATGCAAGCTCTTGTGTTTCTATGGCTTCTTACGTCTCTTCGGATTAATGTCTCATTTACCGATTCTAACCATTCTTTCGGCGGTCTAACTCTAGGCATTCTGCCATTTACTTTACCTTTGTACACTTGTTTGGTCAGTCGCTCATCTTTCATTCTTTCAAGATGACGGAAACATCTTAACTGATTTCTTTCCCATGTGTCAACTATTGTCTCTT
>CAKNYM010050281.1:0-24961 GCA_932195095.1 Andricus curvator
TTTTGTTGAAAAATCCCTTTTTTTATTTCAAAATTTATTTTTCTAATAAAAAAGTAAAATATTCTATTTTCGGTTGAAAATTTAAATTTTTTTGGTTTGAAAATTCCACTACTTGGTTTCAAGTTGAACTACTTTGTTAAAAATTAATGTTATTGGTTGAAAATTTGACTATTTTCTTTAAAAAAATTCCTTTTTTGTTTGGTTGATAATTATTTTTCTTAACTGAATATTTAACTATTCCATTTTTCGTTGAGAATCCGTATTTTTTTGTTGAAAATTCGCCTTCTTGGCTAGAAAATTCCACAGTTCGGTTGATTTTTTTTTCTTGACTGAAAAATCTTTAATAATTGCAAATTTGTTTTTTTAGTTTGAAAATTCATCTCTTCTGGTTAAAAAAAACCTCCCGTTTGGTTGAAAATTCCAGTACTTGGTTGAAAGTTGAACTTCGTTAAAAATTCATTTTATTGTTCGAAGATTGTACAATTTTGTTGAAAATTTCCTTTTTTATTTGGTTGAAAATTAATTTTCATAACTGAAAGTTTTACTATTCCATTCTTGGTTGGAAATTTTACTACTTGGTTGAAGAATAACTTTTTCGTTAAAATTTTTACTTTTTTGATGAAAATTGGTCTCTTTTGCTTGAAAGTTCAACTATTTTTTCAAATGGTTTCTTAAATATTCGATTTTCTATCTAGAAATCTCAACTCTTTTATCGAAAGTTCGTCTTTCTCGGTTCAAAATTACACTATTTTGTTGGAAATTAAATATATTTGGACTTAAAAGCTTAGAAATATGGTATTTACATTAATTTTGTTTAAAAGAATTTATTCCCCTATTATTGTCATATTTTATAGAAAAATCACCCTACTTCTCCTCTTTTTAGAGTTGGAGAATTTTGGGCTGTGAAGTTTGAAATCAATTTTACAATAATTGACATTATATATTTTACCTTGAAGTTCTAAAATGCATAATTATTTTCAAAATTTATATTTTTGAATTGTTTGAATTATAATTCTCCTTTTCCTCGGGGAATAAATGAATTAGATATAAAAAAAATTGCGAAGAATTATAATTTTGTCTTGGAACAGGTAATTTTTAACATACAACGGAAAATTATGGAAAATAATTTAAATTCTGATGTATAAAAAGGGAATTTACGAAAACAACCCCTATTCCAAGTCAGAATTTGTCAGATTCTGAAAATTCCTTGTTCCAAATCCCAATTTTTTTTTTAATTTAAACATTCTTTTTTTTTCAATAAAAATTTGCCAGAATTTGAAACTTTCTTCTTAAAAATTTTAGAAACAGGAAATTACAATTTTTCTGAATTATAATAGAAGATATTGTAGATAAATATAATTCTGACTTGGAACGGGGAATTTTTGAAATGAATTTAATTAGGACTTGAGGGATTTTTTAAAAAGAGTTATAATTTTGAGTTCCAAATCAGAACTGTAATTCTTATGACCAATAATGATCTGATGTTCCAACTACGAATTATATTTCTTTTCTAAAATTCCCTGTTGGATACGAGAAATTGTTTTAAATTAATAATTTACCGGATGAAAAGCGGGAAATGAATTTCATGTATATGATTTGTCCAAATAAATTTTTAAGGAAACAAAAAAATTTATGTTTAATTCTTGTTTAATTTACTGTCTGCTGCAATTATTCGTAATTTGTTCTTCACTTATTTTTACAGATTCAAGGGATCACTGACCCTAACACGAAAGGAGCAAAATTCAGTGTTTTCTTCTACGGAACTCAAGAAACGTAAGTTTTCTCTAGAAATGTTACCCACAGTATGAAACCAGAGTTGCTGGAAAATCTGGAAAAGTCATGGATTTCTGAAAAATTTCTATGAACCCTAGAAAAGTGTGGTATTAAAAAGAGAATCACACCTGTTTGAAAGTCGTAATAATTTTTTTTGTGCTTCACTTTTTGCACATCGTAAATTTTCGATATTTTTTAGTAGAAATTTGTAAATTTCTACAAACAAAATATGAGAAACTACTAGCTTTCCAGGCGTATATTTTTTTAAAATTTCATACAAGGATGTAATTGTAATTGTTTTTAAAGATTCTTGAGAAAATTAAAAAAAATATTTTTGAATATTTCAGATGTGTTAGAAAAGAATCTAGAAGATTTTAAAGAAGTTTTTTTATTTCATAGGATTTTACAAACTATTCGGAAAAATTCGAGTCTTTTTCAAAGATGCTTAGGACTTTCAGAAGTTTAAAAGAAATCAAGAAATATTTTATAAATTTTCGGAAATGTTTTGAAGTTGTCAAATATTTCTAATCTATTTAAAACGTCTTAAATTTCTTAAAATATTTTTAGCTGACTCACATTTTTCTCAAAATTTTGAAAAATCATTCAAAATGTAAAAAAAATTACCTTGTAATCTTCTAAATTTTCCCAGGAATTTCAAGAAAATTTCTATATTCTCTTGAAACCTTTCGAAATTCTTTTAAAGCTCCTAAAGTTTATTTTTGACATCTTTAAAGATCTGCATTTCTAAAAATCTTTTCAAGTTTAAAATTCTTTTTGATTCTCTTCAATGCTACTAAATATTTCTTGAATTTACTCGATATTTTTTTTTTAATTTTTTAATCTGATCAAATTGAAACATTTTGCTTTAAAATCTTCTACAGTCTTTTTCGAAATTTGAGGAAATCGTCTGGTATGCTTGAAAACCTTTTTTAATTTTCTCTTAAACTTCATTTTTCAAAATAAAAAATCATTAAAAATTTTCACGCGAATATTAAGAAAATTGTTTTTCTAATTTTGTCAGACCTTCTAAGGTTTACAAATTATTCAAATTTTTCCTGATTTTTTTTCAATTCTGCAAAATTAAAAAACTTGTCTTAAAATATTACAGATTCTTCTTTGACCATTTTTTATGGCTTTGAAATCTTTTTAGATAATCTCTTAAAATTAATTTTTTGAAATAAAAAATTATTTTAATTTTTCCGAGGAACCTACAAAACAATTATTAAAAATTTTCCCATGAATTTTTTTTTCATTTTCTTGACACCCTGCAAAATTCAGTTTACCTAACAACTTTTTAAATCCCGAAATATTAAAAAATATGTCTCAAAGTTTTCCATATTCTTTTTCCACATATTTTGAAATCTTCAAAACTTAAAATTATTCTTTTGAAATAGAACCTAATCCATTAAAAATGTTCCCAGAAATCTTGAAAAAATGTAATCTCGTCAAATTTTTCATAATTAAAAAGCTTCTAACTTTTTTATAATTCTTCAAAACAAGTTTTTTTTCCCATAATTTAATTTTTCTTATCTCTTTAAAAATGTAAGAAAGTTGACCAATTATAATGTGGTAGCGAAATGTTGAGAACAGAATTATTTCCCATTATTAAACAATCATTTACGATTTAAATTTTCTCTTCTATGAATAATTTTTAGAAACATTTAGAAGTAAATTTCTTGATGAATTAAAATTATTTATTTAGAAATTTTGATATATAAAGTTGATGGTGGAGAAAATTCATAAATTAAAAATGTTACGTAATCGGGTCAAAATACCCCCCATTTAATAGAGTTGACTGGATTTTTCAAAAACTTAATCGGGAATTTGTTTCAAAATTAGACCTGGAAAACTGGAAAAGTCATTGAATTTTGTAACCAGACTTCTATTGCAACGCTGTAAACAAAAACAAAATATTTGAATAAATAATAGAGTATATTTTTCTGTTATTTTTTTGACTTGATATTTTTTATCTGTAATTTTGCAGAGCGCTGTGTAAATATGAGGAACTTTACGATTACGAGGAGAACAAGAAAACATTCGGCGCTAAGGCCATCAAGCGAAAACTCTTCGTGGAAGGTTTACAGGAGCTCGAGGAGGAACTTGAAAAAGACAAAGCCTCTGCTGTTTCTACTCCTAACAAGGAGAAAAAAGGTAAACTCAGGCCTCAAAAATCGGTCGATATATAATAATGAAAATATAATAATAAAAATTGTTAGTTTATTCACAAAACAAAGTAAAAATGTCAATCATTCAGTTTGTAAACTGAAAGAACCTTTCAAAGTACAATTTTTCAAAAGTTTTCTATTTTTTGTAGCGAAAACTGAAAAATAATATATTTTCGGTTAAAAAATCCAACTGTTTTGTAGAAAAATCATCTTTTTGACTTGAAAATTCAACAATTTGGTTGAAATTTTTTTCTTTCTGACTGAGAAATCTTAGTTGCAAATTTGTCTTTTTAGTTTGAAAATTCATCTCTTTTGGTTAAAAGTTCAACTTCTTGGTCAAAAGTTGAAATACAGTATAAAAAATTCATTTTATTGGTTGAAGATTCTTCTCTTTGGTTGAAAATTTGTCTCTTTTCTGTTAAAAATTAACTTATTGACTGCAAAAGTAGCTTTTTATTTTTGTTTGAAAATTATCTCTTTTATTTGAAAAATTAACTAATTTGTTAAAAATTCATCTTCTTAGGTGGAAAATTCAATTATATGGTTAAAAATTCAACAATTTTGTTGAAAATACGTGTTCTTGTTCACTTATTCTCCTATTTCCATCTTCTCCTATTTTTAAAGAATTCCTTTTTTTTCTGAATTAATAGTCACCAAGAAGAAAATCAAACTGTTTTTCGTTGAAAGTTTATTTCTTTTATTTGACAAGTTTACTATTATATTTTTGTTTTAAAATTTATCTCTTCTGGTTAAAAATTCTACTATTCGCTTAAAGATTTAACTTTTTTTTCAATTCGTCTTTTTTTGTAGAAAGTTAACTTTTTTAACTGAAAATTTAACTGCTTGTTTGAAATTTAAACTATTTTGTTAAAAATTCATGTTACTACTTGAAGATCCGTCTCTTTGGTTGAATATTCGTCTTTTATTGGTAGAAAATTGACGGTTTTTAGTTTAAAATTAGTTTTATTAGTTGAAAATCCATCTCTAGTTGAAAATGTAAATGTATTGAAAATTCGTTTTTTTTTATTGGTTGAAAGAAATATTTTCAACTGTAAATTTAACTCTTGCATTTTTGGTAGAAAATTAATCGATTTTCGTTTAAATTTCAACTATTTTGTTGAAAACTTAACTTTTTTATTAAAAATTCATATTTTCGGGATGAAAATTCAACTGTTTCGTAGAAAATTTGTCTTTCTGGTTGAAATTTCAACTGTTTGTTGAAAGTTCGTCCTTTTGGTTTGAAAATTCATCTTTTTGGGGTTAAAAATTCTATTAATATCGTAGAAAATTCAACTATTTTGTTTGAAATGAACTTTTTGGTTGGAAATTCATATTTTCGGGTTAAAAATTCAACTTTCTTCTACAAAATTTTCCTTATTTGTTTGAAAATTCAACAGTTAGCTTGCAATTCTTTTCTCTCTTGACTGAAACATCTTTTCCTGGTTGAAAATTCAACTCTTTTGTTGAAATTTTATCTCTTTCGCTATACATTTTATTTTTTGGTTAAAAATTAATCTGTTTTGTTTAAGGCTTCAACTGTTTTGTTACAAATTCTCCTTATTTGGTTGAAATATCCTCTACTACAATTCTCTTTGAGACTTTATCTCTTTAGTTGAATTCGATTTTTCGGCTTCAAATTCAACAATCTGGTTGAAATAATCTAATCTAAAACTAAAAAATCATTTTAGTTGAAAATTCAACGGTTTTGTTGAAAATGCATTTGTTTTGTTGAAAATGCAACAGTTTTTGGTTGAAGTTGAATGTTTTTTGTTTACAATTTCAACCATGTGGTTGCAAATTCATATTTTAGGTTAATATATGGTTAAAAATCGCCGTGTATTATTGAAAATATATCTATTTTGTTTGAAATTCGCCACTTTCGCTTGAGAGTTCAAGTATGTTTGATTGTAAATAATAAAAGTTTTTTGTCAATTCAACTACTTATTTTGTTTAAAAAAAAAATGAAAATTTTTTCAGGGAAAATCAGGGAATTTCAAAATTTGTATTTAGTATCATCCTGATTCATTATAATACCTATACATTAATTTGATTTAAAAAAAATTAGTCCCTATTTTTGTGAAAAATCGCCCTATTTCGCCTCTTTTGAGAGAATTTTGGGCTGTGAAGTCTGAAAGCTGAAAGAATTAAAAATAGATCAACTAAAAAATTATAATTTTCAAATTAGGCTTTTTTTTTTTTTTTTCATTTTTTAAAAAGTTTTTTTGATTTCTTTTTACTGTACTTTTATCAGTAGGCAATCTTGAGCTGCTTAGAAAGTTTTTCTCAGAGCTAGCTAAAAAATTAAAAAAAGAAACAGAAAAATGAATACCTATATCTATGGAAAATCGACTGCCTTTAAAAACTTCTTTATCATACCCTATTTTTTATCCCATATGGTCTGTGAGTTGCGTTCTCTGTTTATTAAACAGGGTGTCCAGCGATATTGAAAACCTGGAATTCTCCTTTAATTTCAATTTTTTTCTTTGTAAACAGTTATTTCATTGAAATGTAAAGAGTAATTTAAATCTTTAGTCTGTTATGAAAGGAACATCTCGTTTAGAAGACAGGGTTTTCGAGGGATTGACCACTCGGTTTTTGAATATACGACAGATTTCAAAAGGTTACAAAATAATTCAAAGATTCCAAAATTTTTCAATATATTTCAAAGCTTTTATAATATTTAAAAGAATTTTGATCATTTCAAACAGATTTCACGCGTTTCAAAGACTTAAAAATGGTGTGCATACTAGATTTAAAAGATTTCACAACAAATGTTAAACTTTCAAAACATTTAAAGGATTTCAAAGATTTGAAAAAGAGTATTTCAAAGATTTAAAACGATTTCAAAAGTTTTCAAAATATTTTAGAAGATTTCAAAGATTCAAAAAAGGCGTATACACTAGATTTAAATTCAAGATTTTAAAAAGAATACAGTATACCAGATGTCAAAGATTTCAAAACATTTCAGATTTTAAACGATTTCAAAATGTTGGAGAAGATTTCAAAAGATTCCACAAAGATTTCAAATATGTCAATGATTTCAAATGAATACAAAAGAGTTCACAAATATTTCAAAGAATCCGTAACGATTTAAAAAGATTTCAAGAATTTTAAAGATTTCGAAAAGTGTGTGGTACGCCAAGTTTCAAAATATTTCAAAGATTTTAAACGAGTTCACATTTTTTTTAGAAAATGTCAATAGATTTCACAAATATTTCAAATATTCCAGTGATTTCAAATAAATACAAAAGATGTAGGAAATATTTCACAAGTTTTTGAAAGAATTCATAAGGATTTCAAAAGATTTCAAGAATTTTAAAGATTTCAAAACGGGTACATTACACCATATTTCAAAGAATTTAAAGAATTTTTAAAGTTTTCAATAAATTTGGGAAGAGTTCAAAACATTTCAATGATTTGAAACGATTTCAAATTTGTTTAGAAGATTTCACACAGATTTCAAAACTTTCAGAAAATTTCAAGGATTTTAAAGATTTTAAAAAGGGTAAATAATAAATAATATAGTAAACCAGTTGTCTAAGATTTCAGAACATTTCAAATATTTGAAACGATTTCAAATTTTTTTAAAGGTTTTCAAAAGATTTCAAATATTTTAATGATTTTAAATTAATACAGAAGATTTCACAAATATTTAATAAAAATTTCATAAAGATGTCAAAATTATATAAGAATTTCAAAGCTTTCAAGAAGGGTGCATTACACCAGATTTCAAAGAATTTAAACAATTAAAAAAGTTTTCAATAAATTTGGGAAGATTTAAAACATTTCAATGATCTCAAATGAACACAAAAGATTTTACAAAGATTAAAGAAGGATTTCAAGGTTTTCAAAGGTTTTACCAAAATTTAAAAAGATTTCGCAAAGATTTCAAAAAATATTTTAATGATTTCAAATGAATATAAAAGATTTCACGAATATTTCAAAGATTTGAAACGATTTCAAATTTGTTTAGAAGATTTCAAAAGATTTCACACAGATTTTAAAACTTTCAGAAAATTTCTGTTTTTGGTAAACCAGTTGTCTAAGATTTCAGAACATTTGAAATATTTGAAACGATTTCAATTTTTTTTAGAAGATTTCAAATATTTTAATGATTTCAAATGAATACAGAAGATTTCAGAAAGATTTCACAAATATTTCATAAAGATGTCAAAAGAATATAAGAATTTCAAAGATTTCAAAAAGGGTACAGTACACCAGTTTTCAAAGATTTCAAAACATTCCAATGATTTTAAATCTTTTTAGAAGATTTAAAAAGTTTTCACAAAGATTTCAAATATGTCAATGATTTCAAATGAATACAAAAGATTTCACAAATATTTCAAAGAATCCGTAAGGATTTCAAAAGATTTCAAGAATTTCAAAGATTTCAAAAAGTGTATAGTACGCCAAGTTTCAAAATATTTCAAAGATTTTAAACGAGTTCACATTTTTTTAGAAAATGTCAAAAGATTTCACACAGATTTTAAAACTTTCAATGATTTCAAATGAATACAGAAGATTTCAGAAAGATTTCACAAATATTTCATAAAAATGTCAAAAGAATATAAGAATTTCAAATATTTCAAAAAGGGTACAGTACACCAGATTTCAAAGATTTTAAATAATTTAAAATTTTTTTAGAATATTTCAAAAGTTTTCACAAAGATTTCAAATATGTCTAATGGTTTCAAACGAATACAAATGATTTTACAAATATTTCAAAGAATCCGTAAGGATTTCAAAAGATTTCAAGAATTTCAAAGATTTCAAAAAGTACGTCAAGTTAAATATTTCAAATATTTTAAACGAGTTCACATTTTTTTAGAAAATTTCAAAAGATTTCACAAATATTTCAAATATTCCAGTGATTTCAAATAAATACAAAAGATGTAGGGAAGATTTCATAAGTATTTCAAAGAATTCATAAGGATGAAGATTTCAAAAAATTTCACAAAGAATTCAAGGATATCAAAGATTTTACAAAAAATTGTAAAGATTTCACAACGTTTTTAAAAATATTTAAACGAATTCACAAAGATTTCAGATTTCAAAGACTTTGCAAAGATTTTAAAATATTCCCAAAGATTTCACAAAGACGACTTATGTTCGCAAAAAATTCAAAATTAGTTTATGATTCTGCTTTCTTTGGAAATTGTTGGTCATTAAAAAATGAAATGTCCCGTCTTTTACATGTATAACAAATGGTTATTTGATTATTTGATTAAAAAAAAAAGGAGACGTGGAAAAACTTTCTTTCTTGACCTGGAAAAGACCTTGAATTTTGTTCCTAAGAATCGCTGGACAGTCTGGACACCCTGTTAAAATATTCAAATTATTTCTTGCATTTTTGATTCCTAATTTGTATTTATATTATTTTTCTTTTACTTCCAAAAGCTGCAGCAGCCGTAGTTCCAAAAGCTGCAGCGACTGTAGTTCCAAAAGCGGCAGCAACTGCAGTTCCAAAAGCGGCAGCGACTATAGTTCCAAAAACTGCAACAACTGCAGTCCCAAAAGCGACAGCAACTGCAGTTCCAAAAGCAGCAGCAACTGCAGCACCAAAAGCAGCAGCAACTGCAGTTCCAAAAGCAGCAGCAACTGCAGCACCAAAAGCAGCAGCAGCTGCAGTTCCAAAAGCTGCAGTAACTGCAGTTCCAAAAGCTGCAGCAACCGTGGTTCCAAAAGCTGCAACAACCGTAGCACCAGCAGAGGAGGAAGCAGTTAACAAGAAAGAAAGTGCAGAATTGGAATCAATGAATGTGGACAGCGATACTGAAAGTGGCGCTTTGATCATCGACGAGGGGGAAAAAAAGAAGCCGATGAAACGGAAATCTGTGCACGTTCCCAATACACCCAACACACCAGTAAGATTTATTACATTTTGCATAAATTGAATTTAAAACAAAAAATACTAGAGTTGGGGTTTCCAATTTCGTCAAAGCAACAATTTTTGAGATTCGATTGTTGTCCAACGAAACCCTAAAGTAATTATGGAATCGCCGACAAGCCTTTCTCGAGACTAAAGGGTTTGTGCGATTATTCCTTACAATTAAAATATTAACAGGCCTCGCACTTATCTACTATTTGCTAATTTTTCCTACTTTTTTGGGTGTAATACTACTGAAAGCTACTTTTTTCGTCATAAAAGTCTTATTAGGGCATTTTTTTCTAGTTAATTTCCCATCGTAATATGATCCTAAATTTTGAATTGAGATCTTTTAAATTTGTTAATTGAAGCTTTAAAAATTTATTATTCAAACGCTCAATAATTTACATGTATAAAATGTTGAATGGCATTTTTAAATGTTGAAAATTATATAATTTTGAAGTAATTTTAAGTTATAAACATTAAAAATTGAACGTCTTTAAATTGATCAGTTAAAATGAAAGACGTTTCAAATTAAAAGTTTAATTATTTTTATTTTAAGTCATTTGAAATCAATAATTGTGCAATTGTTATTTATACATTAAAAATTCAAATTTCACTTGCAAATTGAAAATTCAACAAAATGAAGAAATTGAAATCCTAACCTTCAATATTTAAATTTAGCACTGAAAGTTTAACTATTCAAGGCTTTCTATTAAAAAAAATCATTTAAAAATTGTTTTGATTTGAATATTTGATTTATAATTGCTCATTTTTAATAAACAGTCAAATATTACTAAATATTAGGGAAAATGTCCTTTCTTTATTAAAAGAATTTCAATTTGCAATGAGTTAAAAATTGAATATTTTAGACTGAAACAATATTCAAACATAGGATTTGAAATTGAATAAAAGCGTTTAATTATTATTGCCTAATTTTGAATAGATTCAGAAGACCCAAAATGGAAAAATTTTAAACTTAAAGATTATAGAATTTACACATTGTAAACTGAATGATTTCATAATTGAAAAAGTTAACAATTGAACTTAACATTTAAGAAAAAGTTCTAAAGTTGATATTTTTTAGAGAAAAATTAAAACAATGCCTTAAAGTTTAAAATATTTTATGTTGCAACCTTCTTAGTTTTCCCTAAATGTCCCATTTTTGTATATTTTTGTTTTTTACCGCAATTATTTAAATAAAAAATGACTCCTTTTGTTTTTATCCAACACTAAAAAATGAATTAAATATTCCACTTTTATAATATTACAATAGTCTTATCAGTAATTGATTTTCCTTATATTTCTGTTTCTTTTCTTTTGCAGTGGTATCCTTCTGACGATACAAAAAATTATTATTAGTTAATTAGTTGAAAATGTAATTATTTTAATGAAAATTCAACAATTTTGTTAGAAAGTCATATTTTTTGGTTGAAAATTCAACTGTTTTGTTTAAAATTATTAGTTTTTTGATGCTGAAAATTCAACTAAAATCTTTTTGGTTTGGTTGAAAATTGATCTTCTTTGATTAGCGATTCAACTATTTTGTTAAAAATTTGTTCATTTTGGTTGAATTCAACTGTTTTTTTATTGGCAATTAAAATCTTTTTTGGTGGAAATTCGACTAATACGTTATTCGGTGAAAATCCATTTCTTTGTTTGAAAATTGAATTACTTGCTTCAAGTCTTCGTCTTTTTAGCTGAAAATTCATTTTTTTTAAATTAATTTCTTCAATTATAAATTTAATTATTCCAGTTGAAGATTCATCATTTTAGTTGAAAATTTATCTCTTTGTTTGAAACTTGAACTATTTTCTTGAGAATTAATTTTTTTTTATTGAACATTCAACTATCTGGGTAAAAGTTTATCTATTTTGTTGAAAAATTATTTTTTTTATGCAAAGTTGATCTATTTGGTTAAAAATTAAACTATTTGATTGAAAATTGGTTTTTTTTTAAAATTAATTCTTTAACTGACAAGGTAACGTTTCCATTTTTGGTTGAAAATTGATCTTTTTTTAAAAATTCGTCTTTTTTGGCAGAAAACCAGGCCTGATATTATATGTTTTGAAATCCATATTACCGGGTTGTAAAGTAAGCTGTTTTGCAGAAAATTCGTCTTTCGGCTTGAAATTTCAATAATTTTGATGGACTTATTTTTCTTTCTTGACTGAAAAGTCTTTATTTGTTTTAAATTAGTCTTTTTGTTGGAAAATTCACCATTTTAGTTGAAAATTTATCTTCTTGATTGAAATTTGGACTATTTTGTTGAAAATTCAACTATTTGTTTGAGAATTCATTATTGTATGTTGAAAGTTCATGTATTTTGTTGAAAATCCGTTTTTTTGTTTGTTTTGAAATTCATCTCTTTTGGTAGAAATTTCATCTTTTTCGGTTAAAATATCAACTATTACTTTTTTTATTGATGATTCATCTTTCTAGGTTAAAAACTAAATTATTTTGGTTTGAAATTTAATTATTTAGTTAAAAATTCGTTTTTTCTTGTTGAAATATTAGCTGTCACATTTTTCGCTGAGAATTTCGTCTATTTCTATTCTTTTTTCTATTTTTGGTTTTGAAAATTTAACTGTTTGGTCGAAAATTCAACTGTTATGATGAAAATTCATCTTTTTTGTTGAAAATTTAATTTTTCGCGTTGAAAATTTAACTGTTTACTAAAATGTCATCTTTTTGGTTTGAAAATTTTACTATTTGGTTAAAAATGCAACTGTTTCTAGTGCTGAAAATAAACTTTTTTGTTGAAAATTCATCTTTTTGGTTTAAAAGTCAACTGTTTTCTAAAAAAATCGACTATTTGGTTGAAAATTCACCTTTGTAGATAGAAAATTCAAGTATTTGGTTGAAAATTCAACTGTGTTGTTAAAAATTTAATTATTTTGTTGAAAATTCAAGTATTTTGTTACAAAGTCATTTTTTGCCGAAAATTCATCTTTTTGTTGAAAATTTAAGTTTTCGCGTTGAAAATTTAACTGTTTTCTAAAAGTCATCCTTTTGACTTGAAAATTCAACTCTTTGGCTAGTGCTGAAAATCAACTTTTTTGTTGAAAATTCGTCTCTTTTAGTTGTTTGTTGTTGAAAACTCAACTGTTTGATTTCAAATTCATCTTTCTGGACTGAAAATTAACTTTTTTGTTAACTTTTTTTTGGTAACTTTTCGGTTTAAAAGTCTTCTGTTTCCTAACAAATTCGACTATTTGGTTGAAAATTTATCTTTGTAGATAGAAAATTCAAATATTTGGTTAAAAATTCAACTATGTTGTTAAAAATTTAACTATTTTGTTGAAAATTCAAGTATTTTGTTAAAAAGTATTTTTTTTGTCGTAAATTCAATTGTTTTGACGAAAATTCATCTTTTTGTTAAAAATTTAAGTTTTCGCTTTGAAATTCAGCTATTTTCGAAAAAAAGACATCTTTTTGGTTGGTCAATGGTGTTGAAAAATCAACTATTTGGTTTCAAATTCATCTTTCTTGATTGAAAATGAACTTTTCTGCTGATAATTCATCTTTTTTGGTCGAAAATTAAACTGCTTTTGAGAAGTTAGGGAATTTTGAAAATGGAGTTTTTCGGCTGGCCTTTTAAAAGTCATAAAGTATTGCGAGGCTTGTATTAGTTTCAGTTTGATTTTTTTTATTTAACTTTTTTGTCAATAAAATGTTTGAAAATTGTTGTTTCTTTGCACAGGATGCTCCCGAGCCAAAGAAGAAACGGGGACGCCCGAAAGATAGCACCCCGAAGGGAGAACCACATTTGGATTCGCAGGGAGAAGAAACACAGGAAAAGGAAGTAGTGAGTCGCAGTGGCAGAAAAATTAAACCGAAGCGCTTCGCCGATTACTCAAATTCTGATGTAGACTCAGAAAAAAATGGTACGTATACATTTTTTACTGCTGCATGGTATTAATGTGTCCAATTTAATTACAGTATTTTTTTAAACAGTAGTAACTTTTTCTTATTTTTTGAACTCAGAATATTGCTGGCTGGCCTGTAATAATATTAAATCCACTTTTATTTTCAAATGCACGTCTTCTAAATAGTCTCTCTAGCATAAAATTCGATTTGGTTTTAAGATAACAGTATTGGGGCTGTTGAAAAACTACGTCACGCTATAACAGTTTTTTTCTAATCTAATTTTTTCTTCGAGTTCATTTGATAAAAATCAATTCTTTTGTATAAAATTAATGTAAAGTTACCATATTTAATTCTTTATGAAACGCTTAAGATTTCAAGTCGAAATATATTGCATTATCAACAAAATAGTTTAATTCTCAATCAAAAAAGATTAATTATCTACCAAAAGGGATGAATTTTCAACGAAAGAAATTTGAGTTTTAAAGCTACAAAGTCGAAATATTCTAGTAAACAGTTGACTTTTCAACCCAGAACTTTCCTACCAAAAAATAGGAATTTTTTATCCAAAAAGACGAATTTTCAACAAAGCATTTGAATTTTTGCACAAAATAGATATTTTTAACAAAATAGTTTAATTTACAACAAAAAATTACGATTAAACCCCAAATAGTTGAACTTTGAAGCAAAAATGACGAATTTTTAACCATATATTTCAATTTTCAACCTAAAAATATGAATTTGCAACTAAATGGTTGAATTTTTCAAAAAATAGTTGAACTTTCATCTAAAATAAGGAATCTTCAATTTAAATAAAAAAATGTTTTCAATACAGAAATTCAAGCTTTCAACCAAGTATTTGAATTTTCAATAAAAAAAGGTTAATTCTCAATAAAAAATATAATAGTTGATATTTCAACCAAGAAACGATTTTAATTTTCGATCAAAAAATTTGAAATCAGTCAAGAACGAAGAAAATTTCAACCAGATTGTTGAATTTTGTAGCGAAAAAATCGAATTTAAGTAAAGAGATGAAGTCTTGACGAAAAATGTAATAGTTGATATTTCAACCAAAAGTGGAAAATTGTCAATGAAATAGTTTAACCTTAACCAAAAAATAAAATAATTTCTACCAAAGTAGAAGAATTTCCACGAAAATAATAGAGTTTTCAACCCAAAAAGATGAATTTTCAACCTAAAAGATAATTTTCAACCAAATAGTTGCATTTCTACGAAAATAATAATTTTCAACCCTAAAAGATAACTTTTCAAAAAAAAGTTAATTTTAAATGAAATAGTTGAATTTTAAACTAAAAACGATCAATTTTGTACACAAAAAAAAACGAATTTTCAACAGAACCGTTAAATATTCAACACAATAAGTTTTCAATCAAAAATATAATAATTAAAAATGCAGTTGAAAAAATTAATTTTCAACCAAATAAAAACGAATTTTCAACAAAATAGTTCATTTTTCGACCAAAGAGATGGATTATCAACCAATAAAATGATTTTTTAATCAAGTATTTCAACTTTCAATCCAGTAATTAAATTTTCAATCAAGAAGATAAATTTTTTTCCAAAGAAGACGGATTTACAACAAAATACATAAAGTTTCAACTTATAATGGAATAGTTATCTTTCGATTCAAAAAATTAATTTTTAACAACAAAAAAACAACGAATCTTCAATTAAAAAAATTAATTTTCTACCAAAAAAGACGAATTTTTAGCAAAAGAGTTAAACTTTAACCAATAACAGTAAACATTCAACCAAGTAGTTGAATTTTCAACTAAAAATAGAATAGTTACCTTATTTAAAAAGTTAATTTTCAACCTAGAAAAAAAAATTTAATCAAAAAAAGTTGAATTAAAAAAAAAGAATTCTCAACGAAGAATGTAATAGTTGATATTTTAACTAAAAAGATTTTAATTTTAAATCAAAAATAGTTGAATTTTCAACCAAGAGAGATTTTTCAGTCCAGAAAGAAAGAAATTTTCCAATAAATTCTTAAATTTTCAAGCTAATAGTTAAATCTTCAACCAGTAAAATGAATTTTTTATCAAAAGAAATTTATTCTGAACAAAAAAAAAACGAATTCTCAACAATTGAAACAGTTGAATTATGTTTAAAAAATTTATTTATAACCAAAAAAGAAATGTATTTTTAACAAAATGGTTAAATTTTCAAACAAACAAAATTAAGGTTTAACAAAATAGTTCAGCTTTCAACATAGTACTTCAATTTTCTTCTAAAAAAGATGAATTCTCAACGAAAAATATAATAATTGATATTTCAACGAAAAAAGATTGTAAAAAGACGAATTTTCAACAAAAAAGTTAATTTTCAACCAAATAGTTCAACTTTTAACCTGCAAAAATGAATTCTTAACTAAAACGACGAATTTTCAACTAATAAGTTGCAATTTTAACAAACTATTTAATTATCAACTAAAAAAAGATAACATTTAAATCCAAAAGATCAAATTTTCGAACAGAAAAGACGATTTGTTTAACAAAATAGTTGAATTTACAACAAAATAAGTACATTTTCAACAAAATAGTTAAATTTTCAACCAAATAGTTGAATTTTCAAGCCTAATAGGCGAATTTTCAACAAAACAGTTCAATTTTCGACCCAAAAAAATGAATTTTTAACAAAATAGTTCAACTTTCAACCAAGTTTTTGAATTTACAACTAAAAAAGATGAATTTCTAACAAAATACATGAATTTTCAACTAAAAACTATCAATTTTCAACCGAAAATGGAATAGATTATTTTCAGTTCAAAAAAGATTATTTTGAATAAAATTGAACGAATTATCAACAGAATTGTTCAATTTTCAGTCAAAGAGATGAATTTACTTCTAAAATGATGTATTTTCAACTAGAGTATGTAATTAATTTTTAATTTAAGAAAATTAATTTTTAATCACAAAAAACAGGGAATTTTCAACCTTATAGTTCAATTTTCAACTGCTAAAATTAATGTTTAACAAATTAGTTTAATTTTGAATCAAGTAGTTTAATTTTCAACTAAAATGATAAATCTTTAACTAGAATAGTTAAATTTCAGTTACGAAAATTAACTTTTAAACACAAAAAAAAGGGATTTTGCAACCGAATAGTTCAATTTTCAACTAATAAAATTAATTTTTAACAAAGTAGTTTAACTTTCAACCAAGTAGTTTAATTTTCAGCAAAATAGACGAATTTCCAACAAAATACATGAATTTTCAACCAAAAAATAGTTGAATTTTCAGCTAAAAATGATCAGTTTAAAAAAAAATGAATAGTTTAATTACAGTTTAAAAAATATTGTTTCCAATAAAAAGAAACGAATTATCAACAGATTAGTTCAACTTTCAACCAAAGAGATGAATTTGCAACTAAAATGGTGAATCTGCAACTAGAATAGTTAAATTTTCAGTTAAGAAAATTAATGTTCAATCACAAAAAATAGAGAATTTTCAACCAAATAGTCCAATTTTTAATTAATAAAAATCATTTTTAACAAAGAAGTTTAACATTCAACCATGTAGTTTAATTTCAATAGAAAAAGGGAGAAAAAAAAGGGGGAAAAAATTGATTTCGGATTCATAATATATTTGAACCTTTTTGTTCAAAATAACTTTTTTGTACAATTTTGTCTAGTTAATATAGTGTTACTAAATTTCCTTTTAAAAAAAGTAAATTTTCAATCAAGAAAATAATAATTTTCAACGAAATAGTTCAATTTTCAATTAAAGAGATGAATTTTTAAAGCCAAAAAGACGAATTTGTTAGAAGAAAGTTGAATTTTATATCAGAAAAGTTGAATTTTCAACAAAAAACTTAGTTTTCAATCCAAAAGGACCAATTTTATATCCAAAACACAAATTTTTGAGCATAAACGGTGACTTTAAGAAAATAGTAGAATTTTCAACAAACTAATTAAATTTTCAATCAAATAGTAGAATTTTTAACCAAAACAAATGAATTCTGAACCAAAAATATAATAGTAGACTTTTCAAATAAAAGGAATTAACTTTCAACGAAAAATAGTTGGATTTTCATATAGGGTTATATTAATTTAATTCGCATTTAAGCGAAAAAAATGAGAAAACCGGGAATTTTCTTGAAAACAGAGGAATAAGTAGGTATTAATTAAAAATTGGAGAAGTTAGAAATCCCCTCCCCCACGGAAGTGTGACGTATTTTCTGAACGGCCCCATTTTATCTCCCAAAATGGATCTTTGAGATTTGAATAAGTGACATGTTTTGCAATCATGAGACGGTATAAAAAATAAAAGGTGCCGTGTTAATTCTAAATTATGTTAAGTCTTGTGGTGTTATTAATGAGTTAGGTTCTTAAGCTCAATATAAACTTTATAGGTATAGAGCGGATTAGAGCTACTGATAATTTCAAATTGAAAGCGTTTGAAATTGAAGAAAAATGTATGAAATTGAAGAGAAATGTATGAAATGATTTTGAATTTAAAACGTTCAAATTCTAAATATTTTAGACAGGTAAAATGTTGAAAAAGGACAATATTTCAAATGGAATGATAAGGAATTAAACTTGTATCATTTCTGAATAAAAACGTTTAAAATTGGATGATTTTAAATTGAAAAAAATGTAAAACAGAAGCTTTCAAAGTTCAAAACCCTGAAACTAAAATTTTCAATTGTAGGCAGTTTCATTAGGAAGGAATCGAAATTGAAAACTAAATTGATATTTCAAAGTAAAATCTTCTAAAATTATAGAAATCTAAATTTGATTGAATTTAAAAGATTATGATTTAACGTAAAAATTGATTAGACAAACTTTTCTAAAATAAAATAATATATTCAAAATAAAAAGTAATTTTAAATGGCAAATATTCAAAAATAGTTTGGTTTCAATTTTAAACGCACATAACTTTCCGGTTTCTTAAATTCTTCGCAATCATAGAGTATCAAAATTAAAGACTTGATAGCTGCATACTTTTCAGTTTACAGGATTTCTAATTAAACAATTTTGAATTAAATGCCTCCAGAATAAATTCAAAACAATGAAAAATTAAGACAGTAATTTCTCAAATGCAAGCCTTAAAAATGAGCAGATTTTAGAACCAGGCATTGAATATTGAAGTTTTTTTATTTGAAAAATGGTCCAAAAAGTTCGCCATTTCAAACTTAGTTAAACAAAAATTTCCATTGAAAAATTGAATAATTTCTTCAATTTTTAATGGTTTCAATTTTAGAATTCTGAATTTTCATGGTAAATTTTCAATTTTTCTCTATCATAAGTTTAAGTTTTGCGATTAAAATTGAAATGATTGAATTTCGAAAAGTATACTTGAAAATTAAAAAATTTTGTTTGCAAACAAAAATATAATTTACTTAAAGTAATTCAAGTAGTTTAAATTTTGCGATTAAAATTAAAATGGTTGAATTTCGAAAAGTTGAATTGACAATTTAATAATTGTTAATTTCTAAACGATCAAATTTACTTAAATATAAATTTTTAAGGTTATGAGTACAAAAAAGTTTTAATATCACAATGTTTTTTTTAGAATAATTCAATTTTAAAGGTTTTGAATTGAAAATGTTTCCATTTTGAACGGTGAAAATAAAGGTGAATTAATTTTTTGATTTTAGAAAAAATTTTCTGATCAATTTTTATGTTAAATCATAATTTTTTAATTTAATAAAAAATTAGATTTCAAAATTCAATTTTTCAATGTTTTGATATTTCAATATTCAATTTAGTTTTAAATTTCAAATTGTCAAATTTCAATCGTTTCGAATTTAAATTTATTAAAATTCAAAAGTTTTCACTTTTAAGTTATTCAATGTTGAATGCTTTTAATTAGAAATAATAAACTTTTCATTCCTTTGAATTTTAAACAGGGTGTCCAGCGACTTTGAAAACCTGGAAATCTACTTGAATTTTTCACCAGAACCTTGAATTAATTTTTTTCCCCCTTTTAAAACAGTAATTTAAATCTTTTAGTCTATTATGAAAGAAACGTCTCGCTTAAAAGAAATCTTGCTACTGAAAAGTGTTTTATTTATCAATATATAATTTATCTTTTACTCATTACAGAATAAATAAAAAGATTTCTAGGCATTTTTTGTAGTTTACCAATTATTTTATAGATTGCAATGATAATATTGTGAATAATTCTGTAAGTTTTTTATTACGTCTCCGCTAATATAGAATGTTAAAGTATACATTTTTTGTGATATTCAACTTACAAATTATAAAAATTATTAGTTGAAAATTTCAATGTTAATTCAGTATCAGAATTAGAATGAGCCATGGCCATATAACGGATTTTTCAAGGGTTTCACCACTCGGTTTTTGAGTGTACACCAGATTACAAAACATTGCTAAAGATTTCACAATTTTTCAAAGATTTTAAAATATTTAAAAGTATTTTGAACATTTTACCAAGATTTTACGAATTTCAAAGATTTGAAAATGGGTACACCAGAAGATTTGAAAAAATTTCAGATTTTAAATAATTCAATGATTTCAACAAATAAAAAAGATTTCACAAACAAAGATTTAAGAAAATTTTCACAAATATTTCAAAAGATTGCACAAAAATTTCTCAAAGATTTCGAATATTTCATAAAGATTGTAAGGATTTCAAAGATTATAAAACTTTCAAAAGATTTGAAAGAATACAAAGGATTTCAGAAAGATTTCACAAATATTTCAAAGATTTCATAAAAATTTCATAAAGATTTCAAGAGAATAGCAGGAATTCCAAAGATTTCAAAAAGGGCACAGTACACCAGATTTCAAAGATTTTATAACTTTTTGAAGATTTGAAACGATTTGAAAAGGTTTCAAAACCTTTTAGAAGGTTTGGAATGATTTCACTAAGATTTCAAATAATTTAATGATTTCAACGAATAAAAAAGATTTCACGAAGATTTAAGAAAAATTGCACAAATATTTCAAAAGATTTGACAAAGATTTCACAAAAGTTTCCCAAACAGTTCGAATATTTCATAAATTTTTCAAGGATTTCAAAGATTTCACAAAGATTTGAAAACTTTTAAAAGATTTGAAAGATTTTGAAAAGGGTATAGTAAACCAGATTTCTAAGATTTCAAAAGATTTTACACATATTAAAAATATTTTCATGATTTCAAATGAATACAAAGGATTTCAGAAAGATTTCACAAATATTTCAAAGATTTCAAAAAAATTTCATAAAGATTTCAAGAGAATACAGGAATTCGAAAGATTTCAAAAAGGATACAGTACACCAGATTTCAAAGATTTTACAACTTTTCGAAGATGTGAAACGATTTCAAAAGGTTTTTAAAAACCTTTTAGAAGATTTGAAAAGATTTCACTAAGATTTCAAATAATTCAATGATTTCAAAGAATAAAAAAGATTTCACGAAGATTTAAGAAAAATTTCATTAATATTTCAAAAGATTTGACAAAGATTTCACAAAGATTTCGAACATTTCATAAAGATTGCAAGGATTTGAAAGATTTCAGAAAGATTTCACAAAGATTTCCAAAGATTTTAAAACTTTCAAAAGATTTAAAAAGGGTATAGTAAACCAGATTTCCAAGACTTTAAAGGATTTTGCACAGATTACAAATATTTGAATGATTTGAAATGAATACAAAATATTTCATAAAGATTTAAAAAGAATACAAGAATTCCAAAGATTTGAAAAAGGGTACAGTACACCAGATTTCAAAGATTTTAAAACATTTCGAAGTTTTGAAACGATTTCAAAATATTTTAGAAGATTTAAAAAGATTTCACTAAGATTTCCAATAATTCAATATTTTCAACGAATGGAAAAGATTTCATAAACAAAGATTTAAGAAAAATTTCACAAATATTTCAAAAAATTTGACAAAGATTTCGAACATTTCATAAAGATTGCAAGGATTTCAAAGATTTGAAAACTTTTAAAAGATTTGAAAGATTTTGAAAAGGGTATAGTAAACCAGATTTCTAAGATTTCAAAAGATTTTACACATATTAAAAATATTTTCATGATTTCAAATGAATACACAGGATTTCAGAAAGATTTTACAAATATTTCAAAGATTTCATGAAAATTTCAGAAAGATTTCAAGAGAATACAGGAGTTCCAAAGATTTCAAAAAGGGTGCAGTACACCAGATATCAAAGATTTTAAAACTTTTCGAAGATGTGAAACGATTTCAAAAGTTTTTTAAAAACCTTTTAGAAGATTTGAAAAGATTTCACTAAGATTTGAAATAATTCAATGATTTCAACGAATAAAAAAGATTTCACAAAGATTTAAGAAAAATTTCACAAATATTTCAAAAGATTTCACAAAAATTTCCCAAAGATTTCGAACATTTCCAAAGATTTTAAAAATTTCAAAAGATTTCAAAGGATTTTGCTCAGATTAAAAATAATTTAATGATTTCAAATGAGTACAAAAGATTTCATAAAGATTTCAAAAGAATACAAGAATTCCAAAGATTTGAAAAAGGGTACAGTACACCAGATTTCAAAGATTTTAAAACATTTCGAAGATTTGAAACGATTTCAAAAGGTTTCAAAACATTTCAGAAGATTTAAAAAGATTTCACTAAGATTTCCCATAGATTTCGAACATTTGGAAATATTTTAAAACTTCCAAAAGATTTTATAGATTTTAAAAACGTTATAGTAAACCATATTTCTAAGATTTCAAAAGAGTTTGCACAGATTAAAAATATTTTAATGATTTCAAATGAATATAAAAGATTTCAGAAAGATTTCAAAAGAATACAAGATTTCAAAACATTTCAAAGATTTCAAAAGAATACAAGATTTCAAAACATTTCAAAGATTTCAAACGAATGCGAAAGATTTCACAAATATTTCAAAGATGTTAAAATATTGCAAAAGGTTTCAACAAATTTAAGATTTCAAAAGATTTAAATGATTTCAAACCAACACAAAAGATTTCACAAACAAAGATTAAAGAAAGCTTTCACAGATATTTCAAAAAATGTCACAAATATTTGAAGGATGTCAAATATTTTAGAAAAATTTAAGAAGATTTCACAGAAATTTCAAGATTTCACAAAGCTTTTTAAAAGATTTTAAAGACGACTTATGTTCGCAAAAAATTAAGAATTTGTTTATTTATTCTTTTGCTTTCTTTAAAAATTGTTAGCCAGTAAAAAATCAAAAGGCTCATTTTTTACATCTATAACAAACGGTTATTTCATTATTTGATGTAAAAAAAGATACCTGGAAAATCTTGACTTCTTGACCTGGAAAGCCTGGAAAAGACCTTGAATTTCGTTCCTGAGAATCTCTAGACACCCTGTTCACAGTGACGAATTGACTCTAATCCGCTCTCTATTGATAGGACTTGAAATAAAATTTGAGAAAAGCATCTACTTTTCAATATTATTAAATTGGTGACGTAAAACTATCGTTCTCATGATTGCCACGTTTTTGATGATCGCTCGTAATGTTTGAAGGTAAACTTGAAGGTGGCCTGGAGACTGCCGAAACTCGGCATTTGTCGACAAAAGAACTGAAAAGACTGGTACTTTTGGAAGAGCTCAATTTGATTCGAATGAAAAGAGATAGATTAGTGAGCAAGATGAAGTGATTTTGTCGCAGGACTCCGATTATTGGACTTTGTAAACAAGATTCGGATTTCTGTTTTAAGATTCCTTTTATAACGATATCATTTATTTTGATATAACTTAAAACAGATGAACCGAACGCAGTTTCATTTTTAAAAACTATACTTTCGTTTTCGATAATGTATTTATCGTATCTTCAAGACATCAACTGTTTTTAGCTCGTTTGTTAGTTTTTTTGCCTGTAAATTACATAGAGTAGAGTAAGTTTTCTCTTAACTTATTTCGTTAACGTCACCGATGAGCATGCTGTATAGTAATGTAAAATATTTATAGAATAATGTAGATGTCTGGAAAGAAAAAGAGTATTACTTTTTTAATAAATTCATTGCAGTACTTTTCGCAGTTCTTCTAATTTATATTTCACAATTGACCCTGAAACTTTGATAAGAAAAAATGTTTATGAACATTCGTAATGAAAATCGATTTTAAACAATGTTCTAGTTTTACGCACCAAGCGAATAATATTGTTTGTTCTGAAAACTTCGAAGATGTTTTATTTTTCAAATGAGAACATTAATTTCTGAAGCCAAATTTTGTATCTTGAGAACTTACTAATTAAAAAATCTGTAGACTTTTATTTTCAAAGATAACATTTGAAATGTAAAGTTCTGTCGCCTTTTGCTTCGAGTGTATAATATTTAAATTATCCACAGATTAGATTAATGAAGGAAAAATGTAAATAGGTAGGTATATTATCATATTCTAAAATATAATTTGTTTAGTTTATCTTTTAATATCAACGGGATATTTTTGTTACAGAACACCATCCAGGCCGTAGATCCAAAAAAAATGAGGAGTCAAATGAAAATCAAGTAACCACAACGTCCACAACGACCACAGGCGTCGCTGCCAAAAAACGAGTTACAGCAGAGAGTGAGTTTATCGATAAAAATTACAGGGATCACACGTAAAATCGAGAATTTTGACCCAATTTTTGAACCTTTCCTTCCTTTTTTACAAGAAATTTAAGACATTAGAAAACCGGGAGTATCGAAAGAGATTCGTTTTGGTGATACCATTTTCAAATAGTTACTGAACGATTTATTTGCTAATTTTATAGATTTGAAGGACAATACAATTAATGTAGGTACTGCTAATAAATTTCAATTTAAACGCTTCATATTCCCAATATTTCAAGTAAAAATATTACATTTTCAACAAAATAGGTGAACTTTTGATTAAATATTTGAATTTTAAACCAAGAAGATTAATTTTCTACCAAAAAAGACCAATTTTCAATCAATCAAATGTTTTTTTTTAAATAAAATGATTAATCCTCAATAAAAAAATTTATTTTCAACAAATTAGTTCAACTTTTAATCAAGTAGTTGAATTTTTTACAAAAAAATATGAATTCTCATTTAAAAAATGGAAAAATTGATATTTGAACAAAAAAATATTTTCAATTTAAAAAAGAAGCAGTTGAATTCATCCAAAAAGACGATTTTTCAACAGAATAGTTGATGTATCCACGAAATTGATAAATTTTTAAGCCAAATAGGGGAATTTTTCACAAAAAAGTTCATTTTCAACCAAATAGTTGAACTTTCTACCGAAATAGATGCATTTCGTACAAAAAATATGAATCCTCTACAAAAATAGAATGGCTTCCTATTCCTAATATTGCAAGTAAAAATATAACATTTTCAACAAAACAGATGA
>CAKNYM010050281.1:24971-54326 GCA_932195095.1 Andricus curvator
TTTAATCAAGTAGTTGAATTTTCAACTAAAAAAGATGAATTCTCAATAAAAAAATGGAAAAATTGATATTTCAACAAAAAAATATTTTCAATTTAAAAAAAGAAGCAGTTGAATTCATCCAAAAATACAATTTTTCAACAGAATAGTTGATGTATCAACGAAATTGTTAAATTTTTAAGCCAAAAAGGGGAATTTTCCACAAAAAAGTTCATTTTCAACCAAACATTTTCAAGCCAAAACTTCGGATTTTCTACAAAAACGTTCATTTTCAACCAAATAGTTGAATTTGAAATCCGAAAAAAACGAATATTCAATCAAAAGGAGATGAATTAAAAAAAAGTAATTCAACTCTTAACTAAATAATCGAATTTTCTGCCAAAAAAGATGAAATCTCAACGAAAACGGATTTTTAATTTAAATTAAAAATTGTTGAATTCATCTAAAAAGACGACTTCTCAATAAAATTGATTATTATTATTTATTATTTGATTTATCAACCAAGCTGTTGATTTTTCAAGCCAAAAAGTCAAAATTTCTACAAAACAGTTGAATATATTCAACAAAAAAGTTCATTTTCAACGAAATAGTTGAATTTGCAATCCAAGAAAACGAATTTTCAACAAAATAGTTAAATTTTCAATCAACTTTTAACTAAATAGTTGAATTTAAAAAAAAAAGATGAATTCTTAACGACAAATTTAATTGTTTTAATATTTCAAGCAATAAAGGTTTTAATTTTAAATTAGAAACAGTCGAATCCTTTACCAAAAAAGATTAAATTTTAACCGAAGTGTTACATTTTTAACCAAAAAAAGATAAAATTTCTACCAAAAGAGATGAATTTTCAAATCAAAAAGCCGAATTTTGAACAAAATAGTTGAATATTCAACCAAAAAAATATTTTTCAAGTCAGGAAAGAAAGAAAATCAATTACATAGTTGAATTTTCAACCCCAAAAGACGAATTTGTCAACAAAACAGTTGATTTTGTATCCAAAAATGATGACAAAAAATATAATAATAAAATAAAATAATAATACAATTTTTAACGAAAAAGAATGAACTTTCAAGCAAAAATAGTCGGATGTTCTTATTGGGTTCTATTAACTTACACTCAGTTTTAAATCAAAAACTGTTGTAATTATCCAAAAAATGCGAATTTTCAACAAAATTGTTGTTTTTTCAAACAAAAAAGATGTTTCAGTCAAAAAAGAAAACAAACTTCAATCAAATTGTTGTATTTTCGAGCAAAAAAAAAACTAATTTTCTACAAAACAGATGAATTTTCAAACCAAAAAGACGAATTTTGAACAAAATAATGTTTTGATTATCTGAAAGCTCGCAACACAAAAATGACTAGAAACGAGATTCACGAGATACCCATATGAAATAAAAAGTTTTTAATAATAAATCCAATCCTCTTTTAATCCATTTTGGTTGAAAATTCATATTTTTCGGTTCAAAATTAAACTGTTTCACAGAAAATTGAGAATTCATCATTGTAGGTTACAAATTTGAAAGTTCATTTATTCTGTTGAAAATTTGCTCTTTTAAGGTCGAAATTTCTTGTTTGAAAATTCATTTTTTTGGTTTCGAAATTCATCTCTTTTGGTAGAAATTTTATCTTTTTTGGTTTAAATATCAACTATTACATTTTGTGTTGATAATTCATTTCTCTAGGTTAAAAACTTAACTATTTGGTTTGAAATTCAACTATTTTGTTGAAAATTTAATTATTTAATTAAAAATTCGTTTTTTGTTGTTTTTGAAATATCAAATATTTTATTTTTCGTTGAGAATTCATCTTTTTGTTGTTGTAAATTCATATTTTTGTTGAAAATTAAAGTTTTTATGTTAAAAACTCAACTGGTTTCTCAAAAATTCGTCTTTTTGTTTTGAAAATTTAACTATTTGGTAAACGATTGAACTATTTTCTTGAAAAATCGTTTCTTTTGCTTGAAAGTTTAACTGTTTAGTTAAAAATTCATTTTTGTTTTTCGAAATTTTAACTATTTGGTTGAAAATTCATCTTTTTGTGTTTAAAAGTCAGTTGTTTTCTCCAAAATTGGACTTTTTACCTTGAAAATGCCACTGATTTTAGTTCAAATAAGAGCATTTAGCAATTCTGTTGTTTATCTATTTTTCAGTCTTTGATCTTCTAGAAATTTTTTCTTATATATTGTTATGAAATGGTATGCATTAAAAAGTTTTTAATAATAAATCAAATCCCCCTTTTTTACCTAACATTGAACTACTGAACCGATGTGATACCTCAAATTAAATTCTGAAATTATTTTGTGAAATTCTTTGCACGAATGTAATGTTGGCATTTGATAATTTCAGAAAAGATGAACGTAGTGGAAAAATCATTTGAAGAGGGTGTTGCATTGCCAAATATGACGTCGGAGAAGCCTGGTCGTTTTCTTCTAGCGCGCACATTTGCTGGCGGAAATGTAGGAATAAAGCTAGATTTGAATAGACCGAGCTTTTTTAAAAGTGAAAAAGCCCAAGAACAATGGGAGTCTACTAATGCCAGAAATGCGATGAAATTGAAGGCTCAGCTCGAGAGTGGCGAGGTTTTTCCCGAACAGGTTAAGGAACTTTTGGACTTCAATGTCCATGATGTGACAGAAGGCGATAAACGAACACCTACCAAAGATGGGTCCAGTCAGCACAGCAATTTCAAATTGAGGTGGGTGTTTCATTTTTTAATAAAGAATATTCTCACGAGCATGAGAATTTTCTCGACCTTTATGTGCTTTGAGAATTTAATGAGCATTTTGAATTAGGATTGAAAAAATCGTATTTTCTATCTTTATTAATAATAATTACATTGTATCGCTTCAAATTGGAAAGGGTGCTAAATTTAAATGATAAAAGAAGTCAAAGTAATAGAAAACATATTCGCATTAAACTGTGCTTTATTTAGGGTTTCTACAATATCCCAATTTCTAAATTCTTCTAGCTATAAAACCAACTATACATCCAGAAGATTAATAACCTTAATGCAAAATAAATTGTGCTTCTAAATATATTTAACCCTTAAAGTTATCCCTGGGGTCTTTTATACCCAGCCTTTTTTTAATCGAAGAGTCATTTTTTTAGTTTTTAATTTTTTTTCATATGTTAAAATTTAAAAAAAAAATATTTTTTTAGTTTTATCTTATCAAGGATATAAAAAAGTATATACAAAAAAATTTTCGTGCAAAAATATTAAAAATCCTTGTTACAATAAAGAAATTTCTGCTGGGGTCTTCAGCGACCCCCCTCATGCTTTATGTTATCATAGAGAGGGGATAACCTTAAGGGTTAAAACACTTTTTAGTTGTGTCTTCAAGTCAAAAAGATAAATTTTCAACCAAAGAAATGAATTTTTAACTGAAATGATGAATCTTCAACCAAAAATATGAATTTTTAACCAAATAGTTAGTTGAATTTTCAAACAAAAAAATTAATTTTCTACCAAAAAAGGCTCATTTTCAACAAACTACACGAATTTTGATCTAAAAAATAATCCATTTTCAAACAAAAAAAATACGAATTTTCAACAAAATATATATATTTTTTTTCCATAAAAAAAAAAGATTTTTCAACCAAAAATAAAAGAATTAAATTTTCAGTTAAGACAATCAAATTTCAACCACAAAAATTAATTCTGAACTAAATAATTCAATTTTAAACTAAAGAAGATAAATTTACAAACCAAAATTATAATATGTCAATTTGCAGTTAGAAAAGTAAATTAAAAAAACAACGAGTTTTCAGCCAAATTAATTTTCAACTAAAAATATAAATTTTCAAGCGAAAATGGAATTAATTTTTAATTACAATGATGAATTTTCAACCAAAAATATTAAATTTCGACCAAATAGTGGATTTTTCAACCCAAAAGCTGAATTTTCTATCAACAAAAAAAAAACGAATTTTCAACTAAATAGTTTTTTTTCAATGAAAGAAATGAATTCTTAACAAAAAATTAAATAGTTAAATTCTCTATGAAACAGATAATTTTTCAACGAAAAGATTACTTGTTAATCAAAAAAGATAAATTTGCCACAAAAAATGGAATAGCTAAAGTTAATTTTTAACTAAAATGATGAATCTTCAACGAAAAAAATTTAATTTTTAACCAAATACATGAATTTTAAACTGAAAAGATCAATTTTCTACTAAAAATAAAGTAGGATAATTTTCAGTCAGTAAAATAAACTTTCAACCAAAAAACAAACGAATTTTCAACAAAATAGTTTTTTTTTTGAAACAAAGAAATTAATTTTCAACCAAAAAGATGAAATTTCAAATAATGAGAGTACTCTTTCACAAAAAAAAGACGGATTTTAGACAAATAGTTAAATTTTCACCGAAAACGGATAAATTTTCAACTAAAGATAGAATAGTTAAATTTTCAGTAAAAAAATCAATTTTCAATAAAATTAAAGTAAATTTTCAACGAAATAGTATGATTTTTAACCAAGAAGATTACATTTCTATCAATCAAAATAGATTTTCGACAGAAAATGGAACAGTTACATTTCCAGTTTAAAAACTTAATTCTAAATAAGAAAAAACTAATTTTCAGCCAAAAAGATCACTTTTCAAATTTTCAACCAGTAAGATGAATTTTCTGCCAAAAACAAATGAATTTTCAATAAAGTACGTGAATTTTCAACTAAATATTTGAATTTTTGAAGGAATTTTCAACCAAAAAGTTGAATGAGTCACCAAGAAGATTTTTTAAACAAAAACCAATTAAATTAAATTTGCAGTTAAGACACTCAATTTTCAACCAAAAAAATGAATCCTCAAAAAAATAATTCAATTTTAAACGAAAAAGATCAATTTACAAACCAAAAATATAATATTTCAATTTGCAGTCAGAAAAGTATTTCTAATTTAAAAATTAATTTCTTTTAATAGAAATTGATCTTTCTTTGCAATGGAAAATGCAACTTTTTTGTTGAAAATTCAACAATTTTGTTAGAAAGTCATCCTTTTTGGTTTAAAATTAAACTTATGCATAAAGATGTCTTTTTGTGTTGAAAATTCAACTGTTTTCGTAGAAAATTTACTTTTTGTTTAAAATTCATATCTTAGTGTTGAAAATTCAACTGAAATCTTTTTTGGATAAAAATTCAACTATTTTTTATAAAATTTTTTTTAATTTGAAAATTCATCCATTTTATTAGAAATTTCATCTTTCTTGGATAAAAATGCAACTGTTTGAATGAAAATTTAACAATTTTGTTAAAAAGTCATGCTTTTTGGTAGAAAATTCAACTGTTTTGTTGAAAATTCGTCTTGTTGGGTTAAAAATGCAACTATTTTCGTAGAAAATTTACTTCTTGTTTAAAACTGATATTTTGATATTGAAAAGTGAACAAAATCTTTTTTGCATGAAAATTTCATCTTTCTTGAATAAAAATGCAACTGTTTAATTGAAAATTAATCTTCTTTGCTTGAGGATTCGACTATTTTGTTAAAATTTTTTGGATGAATTACTTTGTTAAGAAATCAACTGCGTGGATAAAAGTTGAACTACTTTTTTAAAATTTTATTTTTCTGAATGAATGTTTATCTCATTGGTTGAAAATTCAATTTTTGGACAGAAAATTCGTCTTTTGGCTTAAATGTGCAACAATTTAGATGAAATTTTTTTTTCATGACCGAAAAACCTTTATTTGATGAAATGTCTTTTTGGTATTAAAATTCATTTGTGTGGATGAAATTTGATTTTTTGTTTTTGAAATATTAACTATTACACTTTTTTTGTTAAGAATTCATCTTTTTAGGTGGAAAAATCAATTATTTTGTTGAAAATTCAAGTATTTTGTTAAAAGTTATCTTTATAGTCGATTTTTTTGTATTACAATAAATACATCAATTTGCAAATTTTAATTTTGTATCTGAAATGAAAAATTGGTCAAGTGTGTTTTCTAGATTACGAATTTATTTACGGTTTATGGATCTTAGATTTTGCAGATTATCTCAGTTTACTCTAATTAAATTAGAATTTATTATTGTTCAAGAGTACTTATTTTTGTTGACATTAGTTAGTAGTTGTTCTCATGCATCCAAAGAGTTTTTATTACAATAAAAAAATCCGAGATATTCGTTCGATTGTTCGTTGCGAATTTATAGTTTTTTTAGTTAAAAATTCAAATAATTGCGGTTAAAAGTTAAACTTTTTTGTTAGAAATTAATTTTTCAATTGAAGATTCATCATTTTAATTGAAAATTCATCTCTTTGAAAATGTAACTACTTTGTTGAAAATCAATTTTTTAACTAAAAATTTACCTATTCCAGTAGAAAGTTTAACTATTTTTTTGATAATCTTTTTTTTCGGTTAAGAATTAGATTTTAAACGGAAAATTCAACTATTCTGTTTTTGGTTGAAAATTTATCTTTTTTGGATGAAAATTCAACTATATGTGGTTAAATATTGATATTTTTAATTAAAAATTAAACTATTTGTTTGAAAATTAATGTACTTTATGGAAAATTCGTCTTTTTTGTGGAAAATTCATCTTTATGGTTAAAAATTCATCTTTTTGGTAGGTATCAAATTCAAGTATTCCAGTTGAAGATTCATCATTTTAGTTGAAAATTCATCAGTTTGGTTGAAAATTAATTTCTTCAACTGAAAATTTAGCTTTCATTTTTGGTTGAAAATTGATCTTTTCTAGTTCAAAATTCAACAATTTGGATGAAATTGAAATTTATATTTTTTTAAATGGAATAGTAGTCTTAATTTTATTTTTAAATTGTCTTTTTTAATTGAAAATTCAACTATTTCGTTGAAAATGCATGTATTTTGTTAAAAAATCGATTTTTTTGGGTAGAAAATGATCTTTTTCTTTGAAAGTTAATCTCCTTGTTTAAAAATTCTTTTTTTTGTTAATATTCAAGTATTACAGATAAATATTTATTATTTTAGTTGAAAATTCATCTTTTAGGTTGGAAATAAAATTACTTGGTTGAAAGTTCAACTGTTTTGTTAAAAATGAATTTTTGTTGGTTGAAGATTCATCATTTTAATTAAAAATGCATCTCTTTGGTAGAAAAATGAGCGATTTGATTGAAAATTTGTTTTTGTTTGGATGAAAAGGATTTTTTTTTGCCGAAAATTTGTCTCTTTTTCGGTTGAAAATTTTTTTTCCACTGATAATGTAACTATTATTCCAGTTGAATATTCCATAATTTTATTTACAAATTCATCTCTTTTGTTGAACATTCATTTTTTGACTAAAAATTTAATTATTCAATTTTTGGTTGAAAAATTATCTTTTTTTGATGGAAATTCGTCTTTTTTTTTGGTTGAACATTGCTTTTTTTAACTTAAAACTGAATTATTACTATGTGGTTGTAACTTTGTCTTCTTTAATGGAAAATTGAACTATTTCATTAAAAATTCATGTATTTTGTTGGAAAATTGTATTTTTTTGTAGAAAATTAATCTTTTTGTTCTAAAATTAATCTTACTGTTTTAAAAATCATTATTTTGGTTGAAAATTCGAGTATTCCAGTTAAATATTCATCATTTTAGTTAAAAATTTATTTCTTTGATTTAAAACTCAACTATTCCAGTTAAAGATTCATAATTTTTATTTTAAAATTCATCACTTTGTTTGAAAATTGAACTATTTTGTTGAAAATCCGTTTTTTGTTTGTTTAGTTTTCAGTAAGTGTTTCAAAATACATTTATTTTGCAATTTTTTTCTCTGTTGAAAAACTTGACCGCGAAAAACCGGGAAATGACCGGGAATTTGAAATCGTTCGCCGAATCGCCACCCTGAAATCGATTTTCTACCAATAAAGACGAATTGTTAACACAATACATACATTTTCTACTAATTAGTGAAATTTTAAACCAAGAGGATTAATTTTCTATAAAAAAAAACGATTTTTTTCACAAGACTGTTGAATTTTCTAGCCTAAGAAAATATTTTCAACCAAAAATATTTGGATTTTGTTGTTGGGTTCTATTAATTCAGTTCGCTTTTAAATAGAAAAATGAGAAAAATTTTATGACTTTTTTTAATTGTTGACACTATTTACATTATTTTTGATCTCTGAAGTGAGTCCGAGGCCTGAAAATCTCAATTTCGAAATTCCCTGACTACCCTGACCAATTTCTAATTTTTCCTGACCAAAGTAAAATTATCTCCTTACAGTATTTTAAATATTTTATCACCTAGGTCGAAAAAAAGTAACTTTTTGATGCAAAACTGATAAGTTCTTGTATACTTTCTTGTAAAATATTGTTGAGGTTAGAAAAAATTGATTAAATTTGATTTTTTAAAAATTAATTTTGGTGAAATTTTGGGAACGACTGAAAAATCCCGAAATAGAAAATATAAAATTCTAATTTGAAATTATAAAATTGCTGGCAATTTAAAATTCGTGAATTGAAAAATTTCCGAATAATAAAATTATCGAAACTAAACAATTAAAAAATTGTGAAATAATAAAATAATAGTAAATAAAGTGAAATACTCTTATTTTATGAACCTATTTTTATTTGATTTATTATTTATCTATTATTAAAACTATTTTAATTGTTTAGATTTGGCAATTTTAAAATTCGGTAATATTATAACTGTCGGGAATTTTTCAATTGGGAAAATTTTAAATCGTCAGGAATTTTATAATTTTGGTAGTTCGTTTATTTCAGACATTTTGTTAAATAAATATAAATGATCTGACAAACATGATCCTATTTCGCTGTCGAAGAAAATTAAGATAGTTTGAAAGAATTGAAATTAGATCGACGATTACAGGAACTTGGAAATGGATTCGAAATTAAAAGAAACAAAAGAATTCTGGAAAATCATTAACAGTCAAGTTTTTGAGCCTAGAAAATTTGAGGAATTCCAAATCTTCAGAGGAAGTACCGTAAATCGTAGCAATGAACAGAATATGGCAACAAACTTAGATAATAATGAAGAAGAGCAAATGCGTTTGAAATTACAAGACACAAAAGAATTCTGGAAAGAGGTTAACAATCAAGTCGTTGAGTCCCGAAAATTTTTAGAGGAATGCTCAAACTTCAGTAAAATTTTGAATATTGGTTTCGATAATTTGCATAATAGCCTCAAACTACGTCAGAGAAAAAAAGAAACAATAGGGTGAAAATATTTTTCAGCTATACGTTATTATAAATATATATTTATTATGGTGCAGGGTGTCTATCCTACCTGGAAAACCTGGAATTGTCAGGGAATTTTTTTTAAAGTCAGAGATTTTTTTCGAGAGCGTGCTCATTTTTTTTATTTCATCATAAAATTGAACAACAATGATTTTTCATTTGTCAAAGTAGCTTTATATTACTGTATTTATCCATTTTCATGAAAATTCGTTGTTTTTTTTGTTTGAAATTAATTTTTTTAACTGAAAATTTAACTATTCTATTTTTGGTTGAAAAATGAGCTGCTTTGTTAAAAATACGTTTTTTCTTTGGCTGAAAATTAATTTTTTTACTGAAAACTTAACTATTCCAGTTGAATATTCCATCATTTTAGTTAAAAATGCATCTGTTTGGTTGAACATTAATTTTTTTAACTAAAAGTTTAACTATTCAATTTTTGGGATGAAAAATTATCTTTTTTAGTTGAAAATTCGTCTTTTGTGGCAATAATTCATTTTCTGGGTCGAAAATTCAATTATTCTAGTTAAAGATTCATTATTTTAGTTCGAAATTCATCTCTTTGGTTGAACATTAATTTTTTTAACTTAAAATTTAACTCTTCTGTTTTTGGTTAAAAAATTATCTTTTTTAGTTAATAATTCGTCTTTTTTAGTAGCAATTAATTTTCTTGGTCGAAAATTCAATTATTTTTGTTAATGCTTAGTTGAAAATTCATCAGTTTTTCTTTAATTAAATTTTTTAACTCAAAATTTAAACTATTCCATTTTTGGTTGAAAATCGATCTTTTTTTGAGTACAGAAGTCAACTAGATGGTTGAAAATTTGTCTTTTTTAGATGAAAATTCAACTATTTCGTTGAAATTCATGTATTTTGTTGAAAAATCGTCTTTTTTTGTAGAAAATTAATCTTTTTGTTTGAAAATTAATCTTCGTGTTTGAAAATTCATCTTTTTGGTTGTAAATTGAACTATTCCGGTTAAAGATTCATAATTTTAGTTGAAAGTTTTAGTTCAAAAGTATGATTGAAAATTGGTCTTTTTAAGTTGAAAATTCATGTATTTTGTTGAAAATTTATGACTTTGGTTAAAATTTGTTGTTGTTGTTGATGAAATTTTCGTGTGTAAAATTAATATTTTAACTGAAAATTTAAAAGCTTCATTTTTGATTGAAAACTGATCTTTTTGAGTTCAAAATTTAAATACATATTTGGTTAAAAATTGATATTTTTAGTTGATAATTCAACTATTTGGTTAAAAATTCGTCTATCTTGTTAAAAATGCAATATTTTTGCTTGAAAAGTGAGGCATTTGAAAGCGATTTAAATTGAATTTAATACAATACCCACCATAATTTTACCTATGTGTGCACTGAATTCTAAGTATGAGAAGATAAAATAAAAATTTGTTTAAATTATTATGCAAATTCATGGACTTTAGGAACAAATTCAAGAATTAATTAATTATGTTTGTAGAATTATTTAATTAATTAATTAATCGATGCAGCTAATATATTTAATAATATCTTGTAATATAATTTGTCAAAGCTTTTTCTAAATGAAAAATAGTAATTGAATTCCTAGAATCTGAAAAGAAACATTATTTATAATAAATTCGTGAAACTGTGTACATATTCTGAGTCGATTATTTAAAAAATGTAAAATATTTGAATGGCTCCGTACTATGAAAAATATAAAAAAATATAAATATACCTGGAAAAAACCTGGAATTGTCAGGCATTTTTTTCCAGGATTTGAGTAGACACCCTGTGGTATCTACCGTAATAATAAATTAAAACTTAAATATTTACAGGCTGAATTATTTGCAAAGTCCTTCAGAATTAAATATATAAGGACTTTACATAAAAATAAATTTACAGGGCGTTCAGCGACCTTGAAAACCTGGAAATCTCCTTGAATTTTTTACGAGAACCTTGCATTTTTTTGCGTTTAAAACAGTTATTTTATTGAAATAAGAAATCTTTTGTTTAGAAAGTTTAGTAGAAATCTTGATACTGAAAAGTTTTTTATTTATCAATATATAATTTATCTTTTACTCGTTACAGAATAAATAAAAAGATTTCTAGGCATCTTTTGCAGACTTTACCAACTATTTTATAGATTGCAATGAACAGACTTTAATATTGTGAATATTTCTATAAGTTTTTAATTTCTTCTCTGTTAATACAGAATGTTAACGTGTACATTTTTTTGTGATATTGAACTTACAAATTATCAAAATTATTAGTTGAAAATTTCGATGCTAATTCAATGATTTTAAAAAGGCGTAAACACAAGATTTCAGAACAATTTGACAAAGATTTAGAAACTTTCAAAATATGTAAAGGCTTCCAAAGATTTTAAAGAAAGTACAGTGAATCAGATTTCAAAGAATTAAAAGCATTTAAAACAATTTCAAATAGTTTCAAATCATTTTAGAAGATTTCACAAAGATTTCAAGGATTTCAAAGATTAAAAAAAGGCGTGTACACTACATTTAAAGGATTGCTCAAAAATTTCCTAAAGACTTCGAGCTTTTCATAAAGACTTAAGAAGGATTTCAAAGAATTGAAAAAGGCATGTAACATGCACTAGATTTGAAAGATTTCACGAAGATTTCGAACATTTCATAAAGATTTTACAACTTTCAAAAGATTTCAAGGATTTAAAGATTTTAAAAAGAGTATAAGTAAACCAGATTTCTAATAATTAAAAACATTTCAAAGATTTGAAACGATTTCAAAACATTTCATATATTTTTATGATTTCAAATTAATACACAAGATTTCAGAAAGATTTCACAAATATTTCAAAAATTTCAGAAAGATTTCAAAAGAATACAAGAATTTCAAAAATTTTAAAAAGAATACAGTACAACAGATTTCAAAAATGTAAAAAAATGTTAAAATTTTTAACGAATTTCAAAATTTTTTAGAAGTTTTCAAAAGATTTCACGAAGATTTTAAATATTTCAATGATTTCAAACGAATACAGAAGATTTCACAAATATTTCAAAGAAGTCGTAATGATGTCAAAAGATTTCAAGAATTTCAAAGATTTCAACGAGAGTAAAGTAAACCAAATTTCTATGATTTCAAAACATTTCAAAGATTTCGAAAGATTTTACAAATATTTCAAATATTTTTATGATTTTAAATTAATACAAAAGATTTCAGAAAGATTTCACAAATATTTCAAAGATTTCATAAAAATTTGAAACCGTTTCAAAATTTTGTAGAAGGTTTCAAAAGTTTACCCAAAGATTTTAAATATTTCAGTGATATCAAACGAATACAAAAGATTTCACAAATATTTCAAAGATTTTAATCGATTTCAAAATGTTTTGGAAGATTTCAAAACATTTCAAATATTTTAATGATTTAAAATTAATACAAAATATTCCAGAAAGATTTCACAAATAATTTATAGATTTCACAAATATTTCAAAAATTGCAGAACGATTTCAAAAGAATACAAGAATTTCAAAAAATTTTAAAAGGTTACAGTACACCAGATTTCAAAAATGTAAAAAAATGTTAAAATTTGAAACGATTTCAAATTTTTTTAGAAGTTTTCAACAGATTTCACAAAGATTTTAAATATTTCAATGATTTCAAACGAATACAAAAAATTTCAGAAAGATTTCACAAATAGTTCAAAGAATTCATAAGGATTTCAAAAGATTTCAAGAATTTCAAAGATTTCTACGAGAGTAAAGTAAACCAAATTTATAAGATTTCAAAACATTTGAAAGATTTTAAATTTTTTTAGAAGATTTCGAAAGATTTCACAAATATTTCAAATATTCTTATGATTTTAAATTAATGCAAAAGATTTCAGAAATATTTCACAAATATTTCAAAGATTTCATAAAAATTGGAAACAATTTTAAAATTTTGTAGAAGGTTTCAAAAGATTTCATAAAAATTGTAAATATTTCAATGATTTCAAACGAATACAAAAGATTTTAAAGATTTTAAACGATTTCAAAATTTTTTAGAAGTTTGCAAAACATTTCACAAAGATTTTAAATATTTCAATGATTTTAAACGAATACAAAAGATTTCAGAAAGATTTCAAAAATATTTCAAAGAAGACATAAGGATTTCAAGAATTTCAAAGATTTCAACGAGAGTAAAGTAAACCAGATTTTTAAGATTTAAAAACATTTCAAAGATTTGAATTTTTTTTAGAAGATTTCACAAATATTTCAAATATTTTTATGATTTTAAATTAATACAAAAGATTTCACAAATATCTCCAAGATTTTAAAAGATTTCAGAAAGTTTCAACCACAAAGATTAAAGAAAGATTTCATAAAGATTTCACAAATATTTCAAAGATTTCAGGGAAATTTCTTAAAGATTTCAAAACATTTCAAAGATTTGAAATTTTTTAGAAGATTTCACAAATATTTCAAATATTGTTATGATTTTAAATTAATACAGAAGATTTCATAAATATTTCATAAAATTTTGAAACGATTTCAAAATTGTGTAGAAGGTTTCAAAAGTTTTCCCAAAGATTTAAAATATTTCATTGATATCAAACGAATACAAAATATTTAAACGATTTTAAACGATTTCAAAAAGTTTCAACAAATTTGAGAAAATTTCAGAAGATTTCAAACGAACACAAAAGATTTCACCCACAAAGATTAAAAAAAGATTTCAGGAAAATTTCTCAAAGATTTCTAAACATTTCAAAGATTTGAAACGGTTTCAAAATTTTCTAGAAGATTCCAAAAGATTTCACAAAAAATTTTTATATTTCAATGATTTCAAACGAATACAAAATATTTCAGAAATCTTTTGCAAATATTTCAAATAATTCATAAGGATTTCAAGGATTTTACAAAAATTTAAAAAGATTTCACAAAGAGTTTAAATACTTCAAAAGATTTCAACGAATTCGCAAAGATTTCAAAAGATTTCAAGTATTTCAATGACTTTAGAAAAGATTTAAAAATATTCAAAATGATTTCACAAAGACGACTTATGTTTGAAAAAAATTAAGAGTTTGTTTATTTATGGTTCTGCCTTCTTTAGAAATTGTTGACCAATAAAAAATGAAATGGCTCATTTTTTTTACATGTATAACAAATGGTTATTTCATTATTTGATGTAAAAAAAGGAGACCTGGGAAAACTTGATTTCTTAACCTGGAAAAGACCTTGGATTTTGTTCCTAAGAATCGCTGGACACCCTAATTTAATAAATGAATCAAAAATAATAGTTTAATAATTTACTTTAAAATATAATACAGTTTTCTTAGTAATGATGCTAAAAATTTGGTGTAGGAACATATTTTTCTAAGCTGATTTTTACAGAATATTTGTCTTTTCTTTCTTACTGATTTGGTTTTCTCATAACAGGTTTCTGAAAAGCTAATTTTTGAATTTCGCAGGTGGCTGCGTGTAGAGTCGAAGCTTTTGAGTTTGGACGCTGAGATCAAATCAAACTTGGGACTTGATCGTGCCGATGCGGATAAATGCCTGGAAGCGATGGATAGCATGCTAAAACTTCAGATTGACCCGCTGATGTTGAAAAAACATTCGCATATCGTCGGAACCGTGAAAAGGGTGAAAAATTTATTTAAATTTTATATTTCAAGCCTTTTTTTAATGTTTTTCTTCAATCTCTTACGCATTAATCACGAATTTTCAGTTGCGAAGATACATCGGCAATCTGTCGGATTGGAAACTCTCTGAGGAAGAAACGGTAAATATCCAATTCCTGAAATTTGACATCTGCTTTCTTAATTTAAAAATCAAATTTAATCCAAATTGTATTAATATTTATCAAATTTTCTTTTTCTTCAGGTGATCTTCAAGGAAAAGGCTGACCAGATTAGAAAGAAGGCAGAACAAATCTGCAATAAGTTCAAGGTAAAAAATTATCTCTAAAAATGTTGTTTCAGTAATTGATGCAGACCCTATTCTCCTTTTTGCCCCCTTAAAAAAAAAAAATTCCTCTTTTTCTCCCAGTTTTCAAGAAACTTCCCCTTTTTCTCATTTTTTCGCTTGAATGCAAAATTAATTATTAGAGTCCAAGATTTTTCTTTTTAACTGAAAAGTCTACTATTATATTTTTGGTAGAGAATTAATCTTTTTGGTTAACAATTTTATTAGTTGGTTTAAAATTATATCAATTTGTTGAAAATTCAACAATTTTGTTGAAAAGACATCCTTTTCGGTTGAAAATTCAACTCTTTTATTGAAAATTAATTTTACTGTTGAAAATTTGTATTTTTTGTTTGAAAATTCAACTGTTTTCTAGAAAATTCATCTCTTTGGCTTGAAAATTCCAAATTTATTTGATATTTTTATCTTTCTTGACTGAAAAATCTTTCTTAGATATAAATTTGTTTTTTTAATTTGAAAATTCATCTTTTTTGGTTCTAAATGCAACTGTTTGGTTGAAAATTCAACTATTTTGTTTTAAAATCATCTTTTTTGTCGAAAATTCAACTGTTTTGTTGGACATTCGTCTTTCTGGATAGAAAATTCATCTTTTTGAATTGACAATTCGTTTTTTCGTTGAAAGTTAATTCTTTTTAATAGGAAAGTCTACTACATATTATATTTTTTGTTCAGAATTCATCTCTTTTTGTTGGAAAATTCAATTGTTTTCTAGAAAAATCGCCTTTTTGGCGACTGTTTGTTTTAAAAAATGAACTATTTTGTTTAAAAGTAATCTTTTTTATCGAAAATTCAACTGATTTGTTGGAAAATCGTCTTTCTGGATAGAAAATTCGTCCTTTTGAATTGCCAATTCATTTTTTGGTTGAAAATTGAAATATTTTTTGGTTGAAAGCTAATTCTTTTTAATTTAATTAAAAGCAATTAAAATAATAGAATTAATAATTATAATAATTAAATTAATTACAAATTTTCTAGTGCAAAAGTCAACTGTTTGGTTGAAAGTTAACCTTTTTTGGGTTGAGTATTTAACTATTTTTTTAAAAATGTAACTGTTTTACTAAAAATACACTTTTTTATTGAAAATTTATATTTTTGGTTTGAAAGTTCAACTTTTTTGTAGAAAATTCGCCTGGTTGGCGACTGTTTGGTTGAAAATTCAACTCTTTGGTTAAAAATTAACTTTTTGGTTGAAAATTCATATTTTCAGATTAAAATTTCAACTGTTTCGTAGAAAATTCGTCATTTCGGTAGACGATTAATCTTTTTGGTTACAAATTCAACATTTTGTTCTGAAAATTCGAAAATTCCATGGTTAAAAAATCATCCTTTTTAGATCAAAAGTCAACAGTTTGGTTGAAAATTAATATGTTTTGTTTAAGTATTCAAATATTTGATTGAAAATCATCTTTTTGTAGACGACTCATATTTTTGGGTTAAAAATTCAACTGTTTTGTAGAAACATTGTCTTTTTGGCTAGAAATTTCAATAGTTCGGTAGAAATTTAATATTTTTTGCTTCAAAAGTCAACTGTTTGGTTGAAAATTAAACTATTTGGTTAAAAATTAACTTTTTTGTTGAAAATTCCTATTTTCGGTTTAAAAACTACACTTTGGCTTAAAAATTCAACGATTTGGTTGAATTTGTGTTCTCTCTTGTCTGAAACATCCTTTTGTGGGTTGAAAATTCAACTCTTTTGTTGAAAATTAATTTTTTTCGCTTGAAATTTTAACCATTTGGTTGCAAATGCATCTGTTCAGTTAAAAATTAATTTTGTTTGGTTTAAAATTCGGCATTTGGATTGAAAATAAATCTTTTTTTTTTCTTTTCTTTTTGAAAATTCATCTCTTTTGGTAGAAAATTCTACTATTTAGTTGAAAATGCAATATATTTTGACATTATTTTACTAAAAAGAATTGGTTCCCCTATTTTCGTGAAAAAATCATCCCATTTCTCCTGTTTTGCGAAGATTTTGGACTGTGAAGTCTGTTTATTCGAGATTTTTGAAGGTGAATAATTGTATTTTCAGCAATTCTTCGTCATTCCTGAGGGTCAGACATTTTGGCAAACATTCAGTGACCAAGTGGACCACTTTAAGGAATTAACAAAGGGCATGAGCGAAGAAAAAATGTTTTCTCTTATAGAAGATCCCGCTGTTCCAGAGAAGAATGCAGGTACTATTTACTCAATATGTAGCATTTAGACTTGAATGATCGGAAAAAGCTTTTTTTTTTAAGTATTCAGAGTGTCTAGCGTCCTGGAAATCCTTGAAAACCTGGAAAAGTCCTTGAATTTTGCTCATGGTCCTGGAATATTTATTCGCTTAAAGAAAAAATCGTTTTTAAAACTTTTTCTCTGCTGAACGAAAAAAGACTATACTTTTTTAACGAAAGATTGTTCATTTTATCACTTTGAAAATCGCCAAGCTACAATCGAAAATATTTTAGAGATTTTCATTATATCCCGATTTTTTTTTAACTTTAACAACAATTTCATTAAAAAATATCATACCTAATAATTTGTTGCTCTCAATATATTGAAAGTAAGTTGAATTCAATTGCAAAAGTCAGGGAATTTCTATAAGAGGCACTTTTAATAACTGTCAAGGATAATAATTTAGAAAGTTTTTTATTTTTATTTGAAATTGTTTTATTCCGTGTATGGGAGATTGTGTTTTCAAAACCCTGATATAATGTTCTTGTTAGTAATTTATTTGCGATTATATTTATACTTTTAGTTAAGAATTTTATTATTTTGTTGCAGATTCAACAATTTTTATTAAAAATTCATACTTTTTAGTTGAAATATCTACTATTACATTATTCGTTGAGATTTTATCTTTTTGGTAGAAAATTCAATTATTTGGGTGAAGGTTGAACCACTTTATTAAAAAATCATTTTTTTGTTATTAAAAATTCATCCTTTTGGTTGAAAATTCTTTTTTGGTTGAAAAGTAATTTTTTAAATTGAAAATTCATCTATTCTAGTTAAAGATTCATCATTTTTGTTGAAAATTCATCTCGTTGGTTGAAAATTTAATTATACTTTTACTACTTTACCACCGGGGTAAAATTTGAACCATTTTTTTTAATTGATTTTTTTTTTATTTGAGAGTTCCTCTCTTTGATTGAAAAATCGTTTTCTTTTAGTTAAAATTAATTTTTTGCATGAAAATGTAACTTTTCCATTTTTCTTTACTTGATCTTTTTAAGTCTTTATTGGTAGAAAACTAATTTTTTTGTTGAGTTGAAAATTTACTTATTAATTAAATATTATTAATTAATTATTATTTATTAATTATTATTAATGATTAATTATTATTCCTCATTTTTGGTTGAAAATTCAACTTTTAAAAAAAAAAATTCTTCTTTTGCCTTGAACGTTCAACAATTTGGATGACATTTTTTTCTCTCTTGACCAAGAAATTTTTATTTGTTGAAAATCCTGGATTGTAAGTTTAACTATTTTGTTAAAAATTCTTTTTGTTTTGTTGAAGATTCATAATTTTATTGAAAATTCATTTCTTTGATTAAAATTTAAATTATTTAGTTGGAAATTCATCTCTGGTTGAAAAGTTAACTATTTGGTTAATTTTTTTTCAGTTAAAAATTCAACTATTTATTTGATAATTTATGTATTTTGTTGAAAATTGGTATTTTTTAGTAAAAAATTAATATTCTTCGTTGAAAATTCGTCGTTTTGGTCAAGAATTCATATTTGTAGGTTGAAAATTAAACTTTGGTTAAAAATTCAACTATTTTGATGTAAATTCGTTTGTTTGTTGTTGAAATATCAACTAATTAATTTTTTGTTGAGAATTCATCTTCTTGTTAAAAATTTTTGTTTTTGTGTTGAAAATTTTTGTTTGAAATTTAATATTTTTTTGTTTCAAAATACGACGTTAAAAATGCATCCTTTTTGGTTGAAAATTGAACCGTTTTATTGAACATTCGTCTGTTTGGACAGAAAATTCATCCTTTTGGATTTAAAATTCACCGTTTTTTCAAGAATTAAACTGTCTTCTAAAAAATTTAATTATTTCGTTGGAAATGCAACTGTTTTTGGTTGAAGTTTCATCTTTTTTGTTCATAATTCGATCATCTGGTTGAAAATTCATCTCGTTGGTTGAAAATTTAACTATATTTTTACTACTGTACTACTGGGGTAAAAGTTGATCCATTTTTTTTTTAAATTTATTTATTTTTTATTTGAGGGTTTATCTCTGATTGAAAAATCGTTTTCTTTTAGTTAAAATTAATTTTTGATCTGAAAATGTAACTTTTCCATTTTTCTTTACTTGATCTTTTTTAGTCTTTATTGTTAGAAAACTAATTTTTTTGTTGAAAATTTACTTATTAGTTATTATTAATTAATGAATTATTATTAATTATTATTCCTCTTTTTTGGTTAAAACTGCAACAGTTTGGTTGAAAATTTAACTGTTTTACAAAAAATTCTTCTTTTGTCTTGAACGTTCAACAATTTGGATGACATTTTTTTCTCTCTTGACTGAAAAATTTTTATTTGTTGAAAATCCTGGATTTTAAGTTGAAATACTTTGTTAAAAATTCTTTTTTTTTGTTGTTGAAAATTCATCATTTTATTGAAGATTCATTTCTTTGATTAAAATTTAAATTATTTAGTTGATAATTCATCTCTGGTTGACATTTTTTCTTACTAAATTTTTTTTAGTTAAAAATTAAACTATTTATTTGTTAATTTATGTATTTTGTTGAGAATTGGTCTTTTTTAGTAAAAAATTAATATTCTTGGTTGAAAATTCGTCGTTTTGGTTAAGAATTCATGTTTGTCGGTTGAAAGTTAAACTATTTGATTAAAAATTCAACTATTTTGATGTAAATTCGTTTTTTGTTGTTGTTGAAATATCAGCTATTTAATTTTTCGTTGAGAATTCATCTTATTGTTAAAAATTTTAATTATTGTGTTAAAAATTCAACTGTTTTTGGTTGAAATTTAATATTTTTTTGTTTCAAAATACGACGTTGAAAATTCATCCTTTTTCGTTGAAAATTGAACCGTTTTATTGAACATTCGTCTATTTGGACAGAAAATTCATCCTTTTGGATTTAAAATTCACCGTTTTGTCAAGAATTAAACTGTCTTCTAAAAATTTAATTATTTCGTTTGAAAATTCAACAATTCGGTTAAAAATTCATCATATTTGTTGTAAATTTAATTATCTTATTGACCGTTAAACTTAAATTGGATTAAAATTTCATAACTCGGTCAAATTTCAACCAATTCTAGCAAAAAATTATTGGATTTTAAAAATGTCATTAAATTTTTGTTAAAGTTGAAAGAAGAAACTTTTAAATATTTTTGATTGTAGCGTGGTGATTTTTCATTTGGATAAAATGACCAAGCACCAGAAAACGTTTTTTTACGATAAACCAGATTTTGGGGGTGTATGTGAAATTTTGCACTTTTTTTAGTTTCACTAGATCTACAGTTTCTACTATTTACTTGGAAAAATGTATTTTTTGTCCTGGAAAACCGGGAAAAGTCCTGGATTTTTTGTTGTTGAACAGGGTGTCTACCCTACCTGGAAAACCTGGAATTGTCAGGGAATTTTTATATACCTGGAAAAACCTGGAAATGTCAGGGATTTTTTTTTAAAGTCAGGGAATTTTTTCGAGAGGATGCTTAATTTTTTTTTAATTGCAATATTAAATTGAATAACAATGATTCTTTATTTGTAAAAGTAGCTTTATATTACTGAATCGAACTATTTTATTGAAAAATCGTTTTTTTTTTGTTTGAAATCAATTTTTTAAACTGAAAATTTAACTATTCTGTTTTTGGTTCAAAATTGGTCGGTTTTAGTTGAAAATTCGTGCAGTTTGTTGAAAATTCGTTCTTTTCTGGTTGAAATATCAACTACTACATTTTTCGTTCCGAATCCATCCTTTCTGAATGAAGATTTAATTACTTGGCTGAGAGTTACTCTTTTGTTAAAAATTAATTTGTTGTTAAAGATTCATCATTTTAATTGAAAGTTCATCTCCTTGGTTGAAAAATGAGCTATTTTGTTAAAAATTCGTTTTTTATTTGCCTGAAAATTAATTTTTTTACTGAAGATTGAACTATTCTTGTTGCAACTTTAACCATGTTGAAAATTTTTTTTTTTTTTTTTTTGAAAATTATTTTTTTACTGAACATGTAACTATTCAATATTTGGTTGAAAAATTATCTTTTTTAGTTGAAAATGTTGACTTTTTGGTAGAAATTAATCTTTTTGTTTGAAATTTAATGATTCTAGTTAAAGACTCATCATTTTAGTTGAAAATGCATGTTTTTAGTTTCAAATTCAACTATTCCAGTTGAAAATTCATCACATTGTTTGAAAATGTTTCTTTTTCTACCGTGAAATGCAATTATTCCAATTGAAAATTATATCCTTTCAGTTGAAAATTCATCTCTTTGGTTAAACGTTAATTTTTAACTGAAAATTTAAATATTCAATTCTTGGTTGAAAATTTATCTTTTCAATTGAAAATTCATGTATTTTATTGAAAATTCGTGTTCTTTAGTAAAAATTAATCTTCTTGGTTGAAAGTTCATCTTTTTGGTCGAAAAATTAACTATTCCAGTTAAAGTATGATCATTTCATTTGAAAATTCATGTATTTTTTTGAAAAATCGTCTTTGTGTTAGAAAATGCATCTTCTTGGTTGAAAATTTAAGTATTCCAGCTAAATATTCATAATTTTAGTTGAAAATTCATTTTTTTGCTTGAAAATAAAACTACTTGGTTTCAGCTATTTGTTTGAAAATTGATCTTTTTTAGTTGAAAATTAATCTTTTTGGTTGAAAATTCAACTATTTGGTTAAAAAATCATTTATCTTTTTGAAAATCCAAATTTTTACTTGAAAAGTTAAGAATTTTAAGCTTTAAATTTTAGGTATAAGTAGATAAAATAAAAATTTGTTTGAATTATTGTTCAAATTCATGGACTTTAAGAGACAAATTCAAGAGATTAATTATGTTTTTAGTATTATTTAATTAATTGATCGTGCTAAAATATTTAAGAATATCTTGTAGTATTAATTGAATTCCTAGAAACTGAAAAAAAACATTATTTATAATAAACTCGCGAAACTGTATACATATTCCGATTCATTTTTTTAAAATAGGCGAAATATTTGAATGGCTCCATGCTATGGAAAATGCTATGGAAAAAACCTGGAATTGTCAGGGAATTTTTCTCCAGGATTTGAGTAGACACCCTGTTGAAGAAACGCTAGACACGCTGGTATTCGTACCTAATTTGAAATTAAATGAACATTTGTCTAATATTTTGCAGATAATTCAAACGCCTCGAATTTGATCGTAGAAGAAAAAAGCAGTCTTGTTGAACCGGAAACGAAGAGTGATGGAATTGATGGGAAGGATTTGACACCTGAGGAATTGGAGATGAAGTAACACTCGTGAGACTCTGATACCTCAATTTCCGCATTATCAGGAAAATCCGGGCAATCGATTCACGGTTCTGCTTTTTTAAGACCCTACACTTAAATTTAAGGAAGATTTTGAATTTGATTCCGAGAACGTGAATTTCGCATGCTTTGATTGATATAAGTTATTATCCTCTCGAAGAAGTACGCCGGACGATGATTTCAGTTTGATGGTTGGCCATTTTAAGATGGTCAGAATACTGCGGTAGTGTTAGGATAAATATTTTTTATCTCGTCAAATACATTCACCGATAATGTACATACTTTTTGAAATAAGGAGCTGCAGAAGTTCTTGTAAAAAGACAACGTGACTTGACAAATTTAAACACTTGAGTCATCGCACTTCATTGGTTGCTTGACTTTTTTCTTTTTTTTTTATGCTGCATTATAAATTTCGGTGATCTCAATGAATAATTGGTTTTTCATGCAATAGCGGTGAATTCCAGTTGCGTTGATTTCTAGATTTTGATATCCAAAGTGGCACAATTGCCGTTTGAAGTGCTTTGAAAGTGCGTTTCGATGTAAGATTTCCACCAGAGTATTTACCTTTTCATACAAGTAGATCTAGAATTAGAATTTAGAGGGCAGAATCAATCAATCATTTAAATTTTCAACATTTCATTCTATTATTACGACAAACATTATGCTTTGTGCATGTTAAGTGCGCTTTGAAATATTCTAATTTTTAATTGTACTAAGTGTCGATTGGTACGTTATTATTATTGTTAATATGTGTTTCAGTGAAAGGTTTCTGCTTTCTACTCTCATGCGGTAAATTATGTACGCATCAGAATTACTTCCGACCCATAATCTTTAATTGTAATGCGAATATTTTGAATAAAAAAAATGTTATGATAGAGAAAGAGATTATTTATTCAATATCTTGACAATAACATAACGTAGCAAAAAATTGGTTTATTATTATTATATTATTTTCGAAAAAATCTATTTTTTTCCAGTTATTTTTGTATGGATTGAAATTTTTATTGAATTCTCATGTGAAATTATGTAAATATTACATTTTTAACAGTTGTTTTTAATACAAAATTCGCTTTTTCTTTGAGTTTTCAACAGTTCAAAATAAAATTTTCAAAAGTTCAGTCTCCAAAGGTTAAATTTTGAAAATTGAAAGTTGAATTTACAACAGTTGAAAATTCAATTTTTTCCGACGAAAAATACTAACATAATCGAAAATTGTTACAATATTCTAAATCTTGTTTCTTTTTTAGTTCAGAAATACCAATTTTCTATTAAAAACGGCAGTGTAACTTAAAATTGTTAAAAAATTATGAAATCTAATTATTTTTGAATAAAAATGTAAATTTCTAACAAAAAAGATTTTTCAGCCAAGAAAAAAAAGTCCAAATTGTTGAATTTTCGAACAAGAAAGATTTTTGTGTCAGGAAATAAATAAATGTCAAACAAATTGTTAAATTTTCTATAAAAAAGTTCATTTTCAACCAAACTTTTGAATTTTCAACTAAAAAGTTGAATTCTTTGCCAAAATGGTTGAATTTTCAACCAAAAAGGTAAATTTTCAACAAAGCAGTTGCATTTCTAACCAAATCACAATCGTTTTTAATACAAAATTCGTTTTTTTTTTTGCGACGAAAAATACGAGCATAATCAAAAATGGTTTAAATATTCTAAATCTTGTTCAAATAATAATGATTTTCGTTCAAAAATATCAATTTCCTTTTAAAAACGGCAATGAAAATTGGAACCTTAAAAAAAAAGTATGAAATCTAATTATTTTTGAACAAAAATGTAAATTTCTAACAAACAAAAAAGATTTTTCAGTTAACGAAAAATAATGTCAACCAAAATGGTTGATTTTTCAACAAAATAGACCAAAAAGACGAAATTTCAACCAAAAAAGATTTTTCAATCAAGAAAGAAAAAAATGTCAACCAAATTGTTGAATTTTTAAGGCAAAAAGATAAATTTTTTACAAAAAAAGTTGAATTTTCAATCAAATAGTGGAATTTTTGCCAAAATGGTCGAATTTTCAACTCAGAAGATTACTTATGTATCAAAAAGACGACTTTTTAACAAAATATAAACAATTGTTAAAAATTAAATTTATAATTTTGTTTTATTTTTAATTGTTGAAAATTTAATTTTTTCCGTCGAAAAACACTAACATAACATACAATTGTTAAAAGATTCTAGATTTTGTTCAAAGTATAAAGATTTTGGTTCAAAAATACCAATTTTCTATGAAAAACGGTAATGTGACCTAAAATTATTCAGAAATTATGAAATCTAATTATTTTTTAATAAAAGTGTAAATTTCTAACAACAAAAAAAGATCAAACAAATTGTTGAATTTTCTACCAAAATAGTTGAATTTTCGACAAAATAGTTTAATCTTCAACCGAAACAGATTAATTTGTAACCAGAGTTGCAGTTTTAATACAAAATATCTAATTTCTAAAATAAATTTTCAAACCAAAAAGGGGTATTTTCAACCAAGAAAGATTTTTTAGTCAAGAAAGAAAAAAAATGTCAACCAAATTGTTGAATTTTCAAGCTAAAAAGATAAGTTTTTTCACAAAAAAGTTGAATTTTCAAAAAAAAAGTTCATTTTCAACAAAATACAAACACTCGTTTTTAATGCAAAATTCAATTTTTGCCAACGAAAAATACTAGCATAATCCAAAATTCTTAACAGATTTTAAATGTTGTTCAAAATATAATGACTTTCGTTCGAAAATACAAATTTTCAATTAAAAACGTCAATGTGACTTAAAATTTTAAAAAAATTGTGAAACCTAATGATTTTTGTATAAAAATGTAAATTCCTAAAAAACAAAAAAAGATTTTTCAGTCACGAAAAAAAAGTCTACCAAATTGTTGAATTTTTTATCAAATGGTTGAATTTTCAACCAAAAGAGGAATTTTCCACAAAATGTTTTAATCTTCAACTGACACAGATTAATTTTTACCTAGAGTTGAACTTTTAAGCAAAAAAAGATGAAATTTTAACCAAAAATAGATAAATTTTCCAACCAAAAAAGCGAATTTTCAACCAAGAAAGATTTTTCAGTCATGAATGAAAAAGATTCCAACCAAATTGTTAAATTCTGAAGCCAAAAATATAAAACTCGCTTTTTCTTGAGTTATTTCATCATTTTTTAATAGTTTAATTTTCAAAGGTTAAATTTTAAACTGTTGAAAAGTGAAGAAAAATGAAAGTGGATTTTACAACAGTTAAAAATTAAATTGATAATTTTCTTCCAGTTTTAATTGTTGAAAATTCAATTCTTTCCAACAAAAAATACATCATCCAAAATTGTTAAAAGATTCTAAATCTTATTCAAACTATGATTTTCGTTTTAAAATACCAATTTTCGATTAAAAACGCCAATGTAACTTATTAACATTTAAAAAAAATCATGACATCTAATGATTTTTTAATAAAAATGTAAATTTCTAACACAGATTAATTTTTAACTAGAGTTGAACTTTTAAGCAAAAAAAAATATAAAATTTCTACCAAAAATAGACCAATTTTCTAACCAAAAAAGCGAATTTTCCACCAAGAAAGGTTTTTCAGTCAAGAAAGAAAAAAATGTCAACCAAATTGTGGAATTTTCAAGCCAAAAAGAAAACTTTTCTACAAAAAAGTTGAATTTTCAATCAAATAATTGAATTTATTTCCAAAATGATTGAATTTCCAACACAAAAGTTGAATTTTCAACTAAGAAGTCGATTTTTTAACAAATATTTTACAACAGTTAAAAATTAAATTTATAATTAACTTCCATTTTTAATTGTTGAAAATTTAATTTTTTTGGATGAAAAATACTGACATCCAAAATTGATAAAAGATTCTAAATCTTATCCAAATTATGATGTTCGTTTAAAAATAAAAATTTTCGATTAAAACGCCAATGTCTTAAAGCTACAATTGATAACAAATTATGAAATCTAATGATTTTTTAATAAAAAAGTAAATTTCTAACAAACAAAAAAGATTTTTCGGACAAGAAAAAAAATCAATGTGGAATTTTCAAGCCAAAAAGACAAATTTTCTACAAAAAAAGTTGAATTTTCAACCCGAGAATGTAAATTTTCAACAAAAATGTTCATTTTCAAACAAACATTTGAATTTTCAATCAAATAGTTGAATTTATCTCAAAAATCGATGAATTTCCAACACAAAGGTTGAATTTTCAACCAAGAAGACGATTTTTTAACAAATATCAACTCTTGTTTTTAATACAAAAATCGGTTTTTTCTTAAGATATTTTCATCATTTTTTAACAGTTTAATTTTCAAAGGTTAAATTTTAAACTGTTGGAAATTGAAGAAAAATTAAAGTTGATTTTACAACAGTTAAAAACTAAATTCATAATTTCCTTCCATTTTTAATTGCTAAAAATTTAATTTTTTCGACGAAAAATACTAACATAATATAAAATTGTTAAAAGATTCTAGATCTTATCCAAATTATGATGTTCGTTTAAAAATACAAATTTTCGATTAAAAACGCCAATGTCTTAAAGCTTATTAAAATTGATAACAAATAAAGAAATCTAATGATTTCTGAATAAAAAAGTAAATTTCTAACAAACAAATTTTTCAGACAAGAAAAAAAAGTCAACCAAATTGTTGTATTTTCTACCAAAATGGTTCAATTTTCGACCGAAAAATGAATTTTCAACCAAATTTTTTAATCTTCAATCGAAACAGATTAATTTTTAACCATAGTTGCAGAAAAATGAAAGTTGAAATTATAACATTTACAATAATTTTCCAATTTCAATTTTCTTCTATTTTTAATTATTGAAAATTCAATTTTTTCCGACGAAAAACACTAATATAATCAAAAAATATTATAATATTCTCAATCTTGCTTAAATTATGATGATTTTTGATTAAAAATACCAATTTTTGATTAAAAACGCCAATTTAATTTAAAATTTAAAAAATATAATGATTTTTGAATAAAAATGTAAATTTTTAACAAATAAAAAAAGATTTTCCAGTCATACCATTTTTTTTTCCAAATTGTTGAATTTTCTACCAAAATGGTTGAAGTTTCGACCCAAAGATGAATTTTCAACAAAGTAGTTTAATCTTCAATCGAAATTGATTAATTTTTAACAATAGTTGCACTTTTAACGAGAAAATACAAAATTTCAAGCCAAAAAGATAAATTTGTTTACAAAAAGTTGAATTTTTAACCCAAAAATATAAATTTCCAACCACTAAGATTACTTTTCAACCAAAAAGACGATTTTTCAACAAAATACAAACTATTGTTTTTAATACAAAATTCGTTTTTTCTTGAGTTTTAAATGGTTCAAAATGGAATTTTCAATTTTTATCATTTTTCAACAATTTAATTTTCAGAGGTGAGATTTCAAAGGAAGACAAATTAAAGTTGAATTTACAACAGTTAAAAATTAAATTTACAATGTTCTTCTATTTTTAATTATTGGAAATTCATTTTTTTCCGACGAACAACACTAACATAATCTAAAATTGTTAAAAGATTCTAAATCTGGTTCAAATTATCATGATTGTTGTAAATAAATTGTAAAATGCCAATGTATAACTTAAAATTGTTTAGAAAAAAAAAATAATCTTCGAAATCTAATGAATTTTGAATAAAAATGTAAATTTCTAACAAAAAATACTATATAATACTAATATAATCAGAAATTTTTCAAGTTTGTAAACTTTATTACTTGAAACAAAAATCATTGAATTTAATTCTATACTAACATGTCATAAAATTGTTTATAATTTTTAATCTTCTTCGAAAGTCTAATGATTTTTGTTTAAAATAACCAATTTCATTTTCTTTTTTTTGAGGCATTATTTACAAATTTAAAATAAGTTCGATTTCAATTTTTTTTTTGCAGTTTTCTAACATAACTTTTTCAAGTTATTAAAAATGAACTTAAATGTTTATTTAAATTATTATTCTTCAGTCTATAAATTATCAACATTTTTATTTTTTCACTTAGCCCAACAAAAAAATCCGAATATTTTTTTGTTTAATTAATTCTTTTTGGTTGAATAGGCTACTGTTATATTTACAATTTTTTATTATTTTATGAAAATTCATCAATGTTGTCAAAAAGTTATCTTTTTTGGTTGAAAATTCAGCTATTTGGTAAAAAATTGAACTATTCGGTTAAATATGAATTTTTCGGAGGAAAATTCAACTATTTTTTAGAAAATTCAACAAGTTGGTTGAAACTTTGTTTCCTTTTTGTCCGAAAAATCTTTCTTGGTTGAAAATTCTACTATTTTGGTAGAAATTTCAACTAAAAATTCAACTAATTGGTTGAAAGTTTAACTATTTTTTCAAAAATCAATTTTTTGGTTGAATCATTTTGGTTTAAAATTTAACTATTCTATTGTTAAATATTTGTTAAAAATTAACTTTTTTGGTTGAAGATTTTTTATTTAAAATTTATCTCTTTGGTTAAAAATTTGAACTATTTTTTTGAAAATGCGTTCTTTTTTTGGTTTAATTCAACTGCTATTGATCTGAAATTGAAATATTTTTTGGTTGAAACATCAACAATTACATTTTTTATTGATAATTCATATTTTTTGGTTTAAAAATCATTAGTTGGTTGAAAGTTTAACTACTTTTTCAAAAATCAATTTTTTGGTTGAATCATTTCGGCTTAAAATTTAAATATTATATTGTTAAATATTTGTTAAAAATTATTTTTTTTTGGTTGAAGATTTTTTATTTAAATTTTATCTCTGGTTAAAAATTTGAACTATTTTTTTGAAAATGCGTTCTTTTTTTGGTTTAGTTCGACTGCTATTGATTTAAAATTGAAATATTT
>CAKNYM010050281.1:69979-87869 GCA_932195095.1 Andricus curvator
AAAAGAAATTAAAAAAAAAAATTTAACTCGGGAATTTTCTAGTTCGAATATTTTATAATTTGGCAATTTTCTGCCGGGCATTTTATTATTCGGGAATTTTCAAATTCGGTAATATTATAAGCTGTCGGGAATTTTATTATTCGGAAATTTTTCAATTCGGCAATATTAAAAACTGTCCGGGAATTTTCCAATTCGAGAATTTTACAGTGACGGGAATTTTATTTTTCGGGAATTTCCAAAGTCGTTAATATTAGAAACTTTTGGGAATTATCTAATTCGGAAAATTTATTGTTCAGGAATTTTATTATTCGGGAAGTTTCAAATTCGGTAATATTAGAAACTCTCCAGGAATTTTATTATTCTGGAATTTTATTCGGAAATTTTATTTTTCGGAATTATTCACTATTCAGTCGTCCCATAAAAATCTTGAATTTTAGAATCTTTAAACATTAAAAATACTTTTTTATAAAAATATTTGATTATTGTATTTTAAATAAATAAATAATATTTATAAAAGAAAGTTTTTCAATTGTTTAAATTCGGAAATTTTCTAGTTCGGATATTTTAAAATTCGGAAATTTTCTGTCGGGAATTTTTTAATTCGGTAATATTATAAGCTGTCGGGAATTGTATTGTTCGGGAATTTTTCAATTCGGCAATATTTAAAACTGTCCGGGAATTTTATCATTCGGGAATTTTCCAATTCCGGAATTTTATTATTCGAGAATTTTATTATTCAGGAATTTTCAAATTCAGTAATATTAGATACTCTCGGGAATTTTATTATTCGGGAATTTTCCAGTTTGGAAATTTCATTATTCGGGAATTTTCAAATTCGGTAATATTAGAAATTGTCGGGAATTTTATTATTCGGAAATTTATTATTCGGAAATTTTATGATTAGGGAATTTTCCAATTCGAGAATTTTCCAATGACGGGAATTTTATTTTTTGGGAATTTTCAAATTCGGTAATATTAAAAACTGTCGCGAATTTTATTATTCGGGAATTTTCCAATTCTGGAATTTTATTATTCGGGAATTTGCCAATGCGGGAATTTTACAGTATCGGGAATTTTATTTTTCGGGATTATTTAGTCTTCCCTTTTTCACACGGTCGTCTTTTTCACCACAAGTGTATTTGGATATTATTTTTCATTTTGAAAAAGTTTTGTAATTCAATAATAAAATCATTACACATTTATTTATGGATTTTATAATTTAATCGAATAGTTTTTAGGAAATAAAGAATGAAGTCCAAATACACTTATGGTGAAAAAACATTTTTTTTCTTCTAAGTTTTAAAACAAATGTATCGAAAATTCAAGAGCTTTTAATTTGAAATATTTTAGGGAATTTTAAAAGATTCCAAGAAATATTTGAATAATTTCATTAATTTGAAAGGATTTCAAGGCGTTTGAAATGTTTTAGGATAAAGACTTTTTTTTAATTTCGGAAGATATGGAACGATTTTACAGGACCTATAAGGTTTTAAGATATTTTAAAAGATTTCGCAGGATTTTATAGGATTTCAATGATTTTAAGGGAATTTAAAGCTCTCAAGGTATTTTAATAGATTTTCCAGGATTTCCGGAAATATCGCCAGATTTCATATAATTTCGCGGGATTTAAAAATATTTTAGTGGGTTTTAAAGAATGTATTCAAGAGAAGTTAGGTATTTCGTTTATTTTGTGGAAATCACTCTGAATTCTATTGATTCTTTGGAATTCTTTTAATTCTTTGGAATTTTTATGTAATTCACTTGAATTCTTATAAATTCACTCAATTCTATTTAATTCAATGGATCTTTTTGAACTTTTAAAAGTTTTTATTCAATTGATCCTGAAAATAGATTGACAAAATGATCGAACGATTTGAAATATTTTAAAGTATTTTTTCGAATTCCTTCGCATTCAAGATCTTTAAAAAATTTCGAAAGATTTCAAAGGATTTCAAATATTTTAGATTATCGAAGATTACAAAGAAACGTTTAATAATGGATTTCAGTAATGTAATGGGATATCAAAGGATTTGAAATATTTTAAGAAATGTTAAAAGATTCCCAGATTTTTTTTTATTTATTTCAATAGTTTGAAGGGATTTCAAAGACTGAAATATTTTAGGGTATTTTGAAAGATTCCAAGGTATTTTCAAGAGATTTAAACAATTTTAAGAGATTTCCAAGGGTTTTACTAATTTTAATTTACATGTGGTTCTAAAGAATTTCCTAGAATTTCGGAAGACATGGAAGGATTTTACGGGACCTGTAATATTATAGAATATGTTGAAAGATTCCAAGGGATTTTATAAGATTTCCGAGGATTTCAATGATTTAATGGGGTTTTAAGAGTTCTCGAGGTTTTTTAATAAATTTTCCAGGCTTTCAGGAAGTGCCATGAGATTTCATGTAATTTCAGGGGATTTTCAAATATTTTTTGCAATTCATTTCGAATTCGCCCTGAATTCTTATTGATTTTTCCTAAATTTTTTCAAATCCTTTTGAATGCTTCTAAATTCACTCAATTTTACGCAATTGAGTGGATTTTTAAAAAGTTTTTGTTTAATTCATCTTGAAGTCTTTTAAACTCGCCTTAAATTCTTAGGAATTTGATCAAATTCTTTTAAAGTCTCTTTCATTTTTCTAAACTCATATCAAACTATCAAAAAAATTCATTTTTTTGGTTGAAGATTCATTTCTTTGGTAAAAAGTTAAACTATTCCATTTTTAGAAAAAAAATCTTCTTGGTTAAAAAATCACTTTTTGGACAGAAATGAATCATTTTCGGTAAAAAATGCAACTGTTTGGTTAAAAATGAATCTGTTTTGGTTTAGGATTCAACTATTTTGTTGAAAATATCTTTTTTGGTTGAAAAACTACTTTAAAAAAATTAATTTCTTTTTTGGTTGAAGATTCATCATTTTAGTTGAAAAATCATATTTTAGGGTGGAAAATTCAACTGTTTTGTAGAAAATTCATATTTTTGAGTTGGAAATTCAACAATTTGGTTAAAAAGTAACTATTTTGTTGGCAATTTTAATTATTTTGTTGAAAATTAAAATATTTTAATGAAAATTTAACTTTTGGTATAAAATTAACCTTTTTGATGAAAAATAATATTTTCTGATTGAAAATTTTACAGTTTTGTAGATAATTCGTCTTTTTGGCTTCGAAATTGATCAATTTGTTTGAAAATTCATCTTTTTCGGTTAAAATGCAACTGTTTGGTTGAAAACTAATCTATTTTTGTTGAGGAGTCAACTATTTTGTTGAAAATACATATTTTGGTGGAAATAGTAACTACTTGCTTTAAAACTTTAAAACTAAACTAATTTTTGAAAATTCATTTCTTTTTTAGGTGAAGATTCGCCATTTTAGTTGAAAATTTATATTTTCGGCTGGAAAATTCAACTGTTTTGTAGAAAATTCGCCTTATTGGCTTGAAAATTAACTTTTTTGTTGAAAAATAATATTTTCGGGTTGAAAATTCAACTGTTTTGTAGATAATTCGTCTTTTTGGTAAAAAATTTATCTTCTTGGTGGAAAGTTAATTTTTTTGGTTGAAAAATGAACTATTTTTTTTATTTAATTAAAAAATCATCTTTTTTGGTTGAAAATTCAACTAACTTGGTTGAATGTCAAATTACTTTGTTAAAAATTCACCTCTTTGGTTGAAAGTTTAACTTTTTTGTTCAAAATTAATTGGTTTTTTTTTTTGTAAAAATTATTTTTTGAATCTGAAAATTTAACTTCCATTTTTGATTGGAAATTTATCCTTTATAAGTTGAAACTTCAGCTATTTGGTGTGGTGGACAATTCATGTATTTTGTTGAAAATTCATTTTTTTTGCTTGAGGATTCAACTATTTATATAAAAATTCTTTTTTTTTTCGTTTGATTCAACTGGTTGAAAATTCTTTTTTTATGGTAGAAAAGCCATCTTTCTTGGTTGAAAAAGAACTTTTTTTGTTGAAAATTCGTCTCTTTTGCTTAAAAGTTCAACTTTTGGTTGTTAATGCAACTGTTTGGTTAATTTTTTTTAATTAGTCTTTTTGGGTCTCTTTTGGCAAAAAATTGAGATTTTGTTGAAAATGCAATATATTTCGACTTGAAATCTTAGAAATTTTAACTTTTTCGTATTGGATTCAATACAGTATATGCATTAATTTTATTTAAAATGATTTGTTCTCCTATTTTTGTGAGAAATCATCCTATTTCCCCTGTTTTGAGATAAATTTGGCTTAGTAATAATAAATAACACAAGATCTGGTTGGAATGTGATTTCAGGCGAAGAAAAAGAGGGACGAAGCAGCAGTAGAAATGAAAGAACTGGATGATCAGTTGAAACCCGTTAAGGCGATGATTGATAGATTAAAATCGCGCGTTCAAGTGGTACAGAAATCGGTCAGCGATCAGGTAAATCTACTGTAACATACTTTTATCTTTATCAGGCCTCACAGACCGGTCCCTATATCCCCTATTGTACCCTATATTCAGTTGAGGTCCCTAAAGTACCCTATTTTTAAAGATGTGGTCCCTATGGTACCCTATATGCAGCCCCTTAATGGAAATTCAAAAAAAATTATAATAAGATCAAAGCTTCCAAGAGCATTTTGAAAAAATAGCAAAAATCAGGGAATTCCTGTAAGAAGTAACTGTAAACAAATTTTTATTCACTTTTTTAAATGAAAAGATCACATTAATCACTGAATTGTCTTGAATTCTTTTGATATATTTCAGATTATTTTTAAAGATTCCGAGAAATTTGTAATAGATTTCAATAATTTGAAGGTTTTTTGAAAGATTTTAGGGTTTTTTTGAAACTTCTAAGGCATTTTCAAGAGCTTTTAATTTGAAATATTTTAAGAAATTAAAAAAAAATCCGAGGAATTTTTTATTAATTGGCACTGTCAAGAGCTTTAACGAATTTCAAAAGATTTTAAAGGATTTAAAATATTTGAGGTTATTTTAAAAGATTTCAAGTATTTTTTAATTGTTTTTAGTAGTTTAGTGGGATTTCAAAGAATTTGAAATATTTTAAGGAATTTTAGAAGAATCCAAGGAATTATTAATTAATTTAATTAATTTGAATGAATTTCGAAGCGTTTGAAATATTTTAGGATAAAGAGTTTTCTAGAATTTTGGAAGATATGAAACGATTGTACAGGATTTATAAGGTCGTAAGATATTTTAAAGGATTTCACGTTATTTTATAAGATTGCCGAGGATTTCAAAGAATTTTAAATATTTTAGGAAATCTTAAAAGATTCCAAGGATTTTTTAATTAATTTTAATAATTTTAAGAGATTTAATAACATTTTAGTGGATTTTAAAGAATTTATTCAAGAAATGTGAGTTATTTCGTAGGGTTTTAAAGATTTGAAGAGATTTAAAATTATTTTTTGGATTTCATCCTGAATTCTTATTAATTTATCCTGAATTCTTTGAAATTCTTTTGAATTTTTTAATTCATTAGAATTCTTATAAATTTACTCAATTTTACATAATTCATTTGATTTTTTTAATGTTTCTATATAATTGGTTCTGCAGATTAATTCATAAAATAACCAAAGGATTTGAAATATTTTAAGGTATTTTTCAAATTTCTTGGCATTTTCTAGAGCTTTAAAAAATTGCAAGGTATTTCAAAAGATTTTAAGGTATTAGAAATATTTTAGGTTATTTTAAAAGATTATAAAGGAATTGGTAATTGATTTCAGTAATTTAATAGGATTTCAAAGGATTTGAAATATTTTAGGGTATTTTAAAAGATGCCCATGCATTTTCAAGAGCTTTAAAAAGTTTTAAGGGATTTCAAAAGATTCAAAGGATTGGAAATATTTTAGGAAATTTTAACGATTCCCAGACATTTCTTATTTATTCCAATAGTTTGAAAGGATTTCAAAGACTTCGAAATATTTTAAGGCTTTTTAAAAGATTCCAAGATATTTTCAAGAGATTTAAACGATTTCAAGGATTTTATTAATTTTAAGGGATTTTAATATTTTAATGGGTTTCAAAGAATTTATTCACATGAAGTGAGGGATTTCGTAGGGTTTCAAAGATTTTAAGAGATTTTCCAATATTTTTTGCAATTCATTTGGAATTCGCCCTGAATTCTTATTAATTCATCCTGAATTCTTTTAAATCCTTTTGAATTCTTCTAGATGCACTCAATTTTACTCAGGTCAATGGATTTTTTTTAAGTTTTTGTTTAATTCATCTTGAAGTCATTAAAACTCACCTTAAATTTTTAGGAATTTCATCAAATTCTTTTGAATTCTGTTTAATTTGTTCTAAAATTCATTTCAAACTTACTCAATTCAATGCATTTTTTCATATTTTTAAATTTTCGTCAATTCATTTGATTTTTTTTTTTTTAATTCACCTTCAATTTTTATGCATTTCATCGAATTCTTCTGTTTTCTCTTAAATTCACTCAAATTTTACAAAAATAAATGGATTTTTTCGATTTTTAAAACTTTTTTCAATTCATTTGAATTTTTTTGAATTGTTTTGTAGTCATTAGTCATTTTTTTACTTAGAAATTAAGGTTTCAGAGATTTGAAGAGATTTGAAATTATTTTCTAAATTTCACCCTGAATTCTTTCAAATTCTATGGGATTCCCTTGAATTTTTTTACTTCACTTGAATTATTCTAAATTTACTCAATTATACTTAATTGAATGGATTTTTTTTTTAATTTTCAAAAGTTTTTATTGAATTGATCCTTAGTCTTTTAACCTCACCTTGAATGCTTAGGCATTTCATAAAATTCTTTTGAATTCCCTTGAATTTTTCTAAGCTCATTTCAAAGTTACTGAATTCATAAAAGTTTCTTCATATTTTAAAATTGTTTTCAATTCATTCACATTTTTTTAATTCACCTTGAATTTTTATGAATTTCATCGAATTCTTCTCGTTTATCTTAAATTCCTCTAAATTCATTCGAATTCGTTGGAATTTAACTTGAATTGTTTTGAAGTCTTATGAATGTATCCTGAATTTTTTACCTTTTGAGCGCGAAAAAAGTACCATATGAGCGTGACGAAAAGTACCCTTTGGTCCCTATATTTTTTTGAGGCCTGTCTTTATTCTTTTTTTATTTTATTTAAAAATCAGATTGAGATGATTTTTGATTTCCTCAGAGCACTCAACTCGCGGTAAGAGTTTCGAAAGCTCAGAAAGCGGTCGATGCTATTCAGTCGTACGAGGATCAAATAAAGGAAATTGAAGATACTCGAGATCGAAGAATTGAGGCAGAGCAGTCTCGCGATCAACAGATTAATCATCAGCAACAACAGAAGAGTAAACTAGACAACGATCTGCGTTGTATGCTTGAAGAATTTGGTTCAGGTAACTTGTTAAATATTCAAAAGTCTAGTTTCTTAAAAATCTCTCCCCTATTTTCGTTACAAGTCCCTTTTTTTTATATTTTTGACCCCTAAAACACCCCCAGGGTGTCTACTCACCTGGAAAACCTGGAAATGTCAGGGAATTTTTTCCAGAGCATGCTTAAATTTTGTTTAAATTTTAATATGAAATTAATAAAAATTTTCTTTTTCTCTTGTAAAAGTACCTTTATATTACCGAATTTAACTATTTAGTTGAAAATTCTTTTTCCATTGTTTGTTGGAAATTAATTTTTTTCAGCTGAAAATGTAACTATTCTATTTTTGGTTGAAAATGTATCTTTTTCAGTTGAAAATTCAAGTGTTTTGTTGAAAATTTGTCCTTTTTGGTAGATAATCACTGTTTTTGGCTTCAATTTAACTGCTTTTGATTTAAAATTAAAATCTTTTTAGGCTGTTGCTATATCAACTATTATATTTTTCGTTGAGAATTAATCTTTTTTTAATAAAAATTTAACTACTCGGTTGTAAGTTAAACTCTTCTGTTGAATTTTTTTTTGGTTCAAGATTCATAATTTCAATTGAAAATTCATCTGTTTGGTTCAAAATTGAACTATCCTATATTAAAAAGTTGGAAAATTTGGAAAATGTTTGACAATTTCCAAATGTTGAGTACCGTTTTTTTAAATTAAAGCTTTTGAAATTTCGGAAAGATTTGTGTTTGGATTTTTTATAATAAATTTGGATAATTTTTTATTTAAAAACCAACTATACATTTTTGTTTAACTTTTCAGAAGTACCATTTTCTTTTAATTTTCAGATTTATCAAAAAAGGTTTTATATCTGTGCTGAAACTATCTGTAAATAATTTCCAATCGGTAAGAATGATTTAAAAAATTGTTTATTACGTCATAAACAAATTATTAAACAAAAGTTCTTTTCGGGGTTGGGAATTTTTAGCTCATTGAAATCCAGAGTTTTGGTATGGAATGTGAGAGAAATAAAAATTTTATTACTGGTACTTGAAAGAAGATGATATTTGGCAATTAAAAAAAAATTCACAGTTTGGCTATTCATCAACGAACAGGCTTAATTTTTTTTAACGGAATCAACTAAGAATGCTTTCCCGGTGACTGCTTGATATGATACTTAGCAAATTTGGAAGCATCATTAATTATTTAAACAATTTTTATAAATAAATTCAGAGTTTTCCCATTTTTCAACGAATAGGCTCAATTAAAAAAAATTAACTAAAAATATCTTTGCTATGACTCTTTTCGAGGGTGTTTTGAAAATTCCCAAGAGTTATTAATTATTTAAACAATTTTAATAAACGAATTCATAGTTTGTCTATTTTTCAACGAATAGGCTCAATTCGTTCACAAAATCGACTAAGAATGTCTTTTCGATGAGTTTTTTTCATGATGTTACGCAAATTCCCAAGAATTAATAATTATTTAAAGCTAAGATTTTTTTATAATAAATTTTGTTTTCCAACGAATATGCTCAATTTTTTACAGATTTAACTGATAATGTATTTGCGGTGACTCTTTTCTATAGTACTTAACAAATTCCCAAGAATTATGATTTTTTTAAACAATTTTTGTAAGGAAATTCAGAGTTTGGTTATTTTTCAACGAAAAGGCTTAAATTTTTTTTAACGGAATCAACTAAGAATGCTTTTCCGGTGATTTTTTGATATTATACTTTGCAAATTTACAAGAATAATTAATTATTTAAACAATTTTCATAAACAAATACAGAGTTTGGCTATTTTTCAACAAATAGGCTCAATTTTGTTTACATAATTATCTAAGAATATCTTTCCGGTGACTTTTTTCTATGGTGCTTTGCAAATTTCCAATATTCGTTAATTATTCAAACAATTTTCATAAACAAATTAAGAGTTTGGCAATTTTTCAACGAATAGGCTCAATTTGTTTACAGAATCAACTTAGAATGCCCTTCTGATGACTCTTTTCTATGCTACTTTGTAAATTTACAATAACTATTGATTATTTAAACCATTTTCATGAACAAATTCAGAGTTTGGCTATTTTTTTTGGTTATATTAAAACATATATGCAGCTTTAACCTTTTTAATAATAAGCACAACTTTTCTATCTGAACTATAATATTAAAATCAAAACCATTTGAACATTTTAAACAAATTCATTTTTATAAGAAAATATATGCACAATATATCTAATGAGAATTAAAAAAACAGTACAAATTTTAATAATGGTAAAAACTTTTCTTTTAATTAATTTCAGTCTTTTTTCTTTTTGTAATGTTTTTGTAATGTAATATTAAAACATTTTAATGAATTCATTCTGTGTTTTTTTTCTTCAATTTTTTCAAAATTTAGATAGCTTTCAGGTAAATTAAAAAAAAATTACAATTTCAACTACAAGTTGAAACTTTTTTTATTGTAATTATAAATAATGGAAAATTATGAATATTTTTATTTTAGTTACATTTTCGACGTCTATACCTTTTTTCAAATTTAAACTATTTTTGAAATCTTAAGCAATTCAAAATGATTTCATCTTGGGCTAATTATTTTTAAAGAAAAAATTACAATTTTAATTAATATTTTGGCTCATTTCTTAATATTTCGTTTTAAAATTATACAGCCTTACTTTTGTTCGAAAAGAATTTTTTTTTATTAAAATAATAAACAATAAAAAATTATGAACATTTAGAAATTTGTTTTATTTAACTTTCTGTTACATTTTCAAAGAATATAACTACCTTCTAATTGTAACTATTATTGCAATCTTGAAAAATTTAAAATATGAATTCATCTGTGCTATCTTTATTAGAAAACATTAAAATTTGAATTATTTTTGGAATTTAAAGAAGTTTAGAAAATTTTAAAAATGTGTTTACCCTTGGCTCATTTATCTTTAAAGAAAACGAAGTCAACTAAGAATATCTTTCCGGTGACTTTCTCTATGCTTGGTATATTCCCAAGAATTATTAATTATTTAAACAATTTTCATAAACAAATTCAGAGTTTGGCCATTTTTCCACGAATAGAGTTTTGGGTATTTTTCAACAAATAGGCTAAATTGTTTTACGGAATTAACTAAGAATATCTTTCCGATTAATTTTTTGTATTCTTTGCAAATTTCCAAGAATTGTTAATTTTTAAAATAATTTTTCTAAAGAAATTAAGACCTTGGCCTTTTTTTAACGAATAGGATAAATTAGTTTAAGGTATCAAGAAAGAATGTATTTCCAACAACTCTTTTCTACGATGCTTTGCAAATATATAATAATTATTAATTATTTTGACAATATTCATAAACATATGCAGAGTTTGGCTATTTATCAAGGAATAGGCACAGTTTGTTTACAAAGTCAACTACGAATGTCTTTTTGATGACTCTTTTCTATGTTGCTTCGTAAATTCACAATAATTATTAATAATTTAAACAATTTGCATAAAAAAATTCCGAATTTGGCTATTTTTCAATGAATATGCTCAATTTCTTTTACAGAATTAACTAAGAATATCTTTCCGATGACTCTTTTCTATGAGGCTTTGCAAATTTACATGAATTATCAATTATTTCAACAAATTAAGAGGTTGGCCATTTGTCATCGAATAAGCTCAATTTGTTTACGGAATCACCAATAATGTATTCCCAATAACTCTTTTCTACGATACTTTGCACAGTTACAATAATTATTAATTACTGAAACAGTTTTCATAAACATATTCAGAGTTTGGCTATTTTTCAAGGAATAGGCACAATTTGTTTACGGAGTCAACTAAGAATATCTTTCCGATAACTCTTTTCTATGTTGCTTAATAAATTTACAAGAATTACTAATTATTTAAACAATTTTGATTGAAAAATTAAGATTGGCTATTTCTCAACGAATAGGCTCAATTTTTTTACAGATTTAAGTAAGAATATCTTTCAGATTACTTTTTTCTATGATGCAAAGAAAAGTCTTTCTGATTACTATTTTCTATGTTGCTTATGTAAATTCACAAGAATGATTAATTATTTAAACAATTTCCATAAACGAATAAGCTCAATTTGTTTACGGAATCAACTAAGAGTGTCTTTCCGATTACTCTTTTCTATGTTGCTTTGTAAATTTACAAGAATTAATAATAATTAAAACAATTTTCATGCAATTAAAGTTTGGCTATTTTTTAACAAATAAGTAGAGTTTGGCTATTCTTTAATAAATAAGTAGAGTTTGTCTATTTTTTAACAAATAAGTAGAGTTTGGCTATTTTTTAACAAATATGCTCAATTTTTTTTACAGAATTAGCTAAGAATATCTTTCCAATGACTTTTTTGTATGATGCTTTTTAAATTTCCAAGAATTATTAATTATTTAAACAATTTTCATAAACAAATCAAGAGCTCGGCCATTTTTCAACGAATAGGATCAATTAGTTTAGGGAATCAAGAACAAATGTATTTCCAATAAATCTTTTCTACGATTATTTTAACAATTTTCATAAACATATTCAAAGTTTGGCTATTTTTCAAGGAATAGGCACAATTTGTTTGCGGAGTCAACTAGGAATGTCTTTTCGATGGCTTTTCTATTCTGCTTTGTAAATTTACAAGAATGATTAATTATTAAAACAATTTTCATAAATAAATTCAGAGTTTGGCAATTTTGTACGTGACATAAAAACATACAAGCAGCTATAACCTTTTTAATAATAAGTACCACAAATTCATTTTTATAAGAAAATGTATGCACTATATATTTAATAAAATTTTAAAAAGCATACAAATTTTACAATGGTAGAAACTTTCTTTTTATTTAATTTCAGTCTATTTTTGTTGTTAATTTATTCAAGCAATTTAATAATCACTTCCATTGAATGATATTTTGCTTTATCGAGATTTTCTGGAATATATTTTCTCTTGCAATATATTTTTCCGTATATTTTACTTTCTTGGTTCAAAATCGAACTCCTGTTAAAATTTGATTGCTGTTTGTTGAAAATTAAATTATGCAACTGAAAAATTAACTATTCCATCTGAAACTTCAACTATTTTGTTGAAAAATTATTTTTGCTTGTTTGAAAATAAATGTTTTAAACTGAAAATTTAACTATTCCAGTTGAATATTCCATCATTTCAGTTGAAAGTTTATCACTTTGTTTGAACATAAATTCTTAAACTGCAAATTTAACTATTCAAGTTTTAGTTAAAAAATTATAATTTTTAGTTGAAAATTCTATTTTTTTTTTGTTTAAAAATTATTTTTTTTACTGAATATTTAACTATTCCATTTTTGGTTGAAAATTGATCTTTTTTACTTCCAAATTCAACTCTCTTGTGTAAAAATCGTTTAGTTTTAGTTGAAAATTTAAATATTTGGTTGAAAATTCACGTCTTTTGTTGAAAAATCTTATTTTTTGGTAGAAAATTAATCTTCTAGTTTCGACAATTCATCTTATTGATTGAAAATACAACTATTGCAGTTAAATATTCATTACTCATCCTTTTAGTTGAAAAATCATAATTTCAGTTGAAAATTCATCATATTAATTGAAAATTCATCTGTTTGGTTGAAAATTTAATTATTCTGTTTAAAATTCATCTTTTTGCTTGAAAATTCATCAGTTTGATTAAAATTTTTTCTCTGTCTTGATTGAAAAATCTTTCTTGGTTCAAAATTCAACTCCTGTTGAAAATTGTTTTTTTTTTGTTGAAAATTAATTAATTTAACTGAAAATTTAACTATTTCATCTGAAACTTTAACTATTTTCTTGAAAAAGTGTTTCTGTTTGGTTGAAAATAAATTTTTTTAACTGAAAATGTAACTATTCAATTTTTTGTTAAAGAATTATCTTTTTTAGTTGAAAATTCATGTATTTTGTTGAAAATTCTTTTTTTTTTTTTTGGTTAAAAATTAATTTTTTTACGAATATTTGACTATTCCATTTTTAATTGAAAATTTATCTTCTTTACTTCAAAATTCAACTATTTTTATTAAAAATCGTTTAGTTTTAGTTGAAAATTCAACTATTTGGTTGAAAATGAATCTTCTGGTTTCGACAATTCATCTTTTTGGTTGAAAGTTAGACTGTTTTAGTTGAAGATTCATCTTTTTTGCTTATAATTCAACTATTCCAGTTGTAGGTTAATTATTTTAGTTAAAAATTCATCATTTCTGTTGAAAATTTAACTATTTTTCTGAAAAGTCTTTTTCATAAATTACGTTTTTTAACTGGAAATTTAACTATTTCATTTTTGGTTCAAAATTGATCTTTTTTTAGTTCAATATTCAACTATTTGGTTGAAAATTTATCTTATTTAGTTGAAAATTCAACTGTTTGATTGAAAATTCATGTACTTTGTTAAAAAATCGTCTTTTTTGTAGAAAATTGATCTTTTTGGTTAAAATTTGAACTATTTGATTAAAAATTCATCTATCTTGTTGAAAATGCCAGATGAAAAAAGTTACTTAATTTTAAGTCCCCTATTTCACCTAAAATATTCTTTGGGTTCACTTGTGAAGCCTTAAATCGTACAAGACCAAAAGCTACTATTAATTATTTTATTTGAATTTCAGAGGAAGCTTTGTCTGAACAGCAGAACCAAACTCTAAAGCTCGTGGATCAACAGAGAAAGATTATCGATACTTTGACAAGGGAGAGGGACAATATGAAATATAAAGAGGATCAGGTTGATCGCAACATCAGAAGTAAGTAGAGATTAAATTTAAAAGAATTGTTTTTACTTAAAATCTCGCTGACAGATCTCCCTTCTCCTAACTTGAAAAATGATTCTACATTCTGTCCCTTATTCCCTTGTTTTCAGGAAACTTCCCCTTTTTCTCGTTTTTCGCTTAAATGCGAACTGAATTAATAGAATCCAATTCGAAAATCCAACTATTTTTGGCTGGAAGTTAATTCTTTTTAATTGAAAAGTCTACTATCATATATTTTGGGTTAAAAATTCATCTCTTTTGTTTAAAAAACATCCTGTTTGGTTGAAAATTCCATTAACTGGTTGCAAGTTGAACTACTTTGTTAACAATTAATTTTATTGGTCGAAGATTTGACTATTTTGTTGAAAATTTCCTTTTTTGTTAAAAATGCCACTGTTGTATAGAAAATTGGTCTTTTTGTTTTAAAATTCATCCTTTTTTGTTGAAAAGTTTTCTCTCTTGACTGAAAAATCTTTCTTGGTTGAAAATTAAACTCTTGTTGAAAATTCGTTTTTCGTTTGAAAATTCATCACGTTTGGTTAGATATTTGATTTTTTTAAATTAAAAATACAACTGGTTAAAAGTTAATCTTTTTTGGTTGAGTATTCAACTATTTTGTTGAAATTTCCTCTATTTTTGGTGGAAATCAACTGTCTTTGATTTAAAATTAGAATATTTTTTGGTTGAAATATCAACTATTATATTTTTCGTTGAGATTTCATCTTTTTTATTGAAAATTCAACTAATTGGTTAAAAGTTGGACACCTTTGTTAATTTTGTTGGTTTGTTGAAAATTCATCATTTTAGTTGAAAATTGTTCTCTTTGTTTGAAAATTTACCAATGTTTTAAATTCCTTTTTTTTTGGTTGAAAATTAATTTTTTAACAAAGTTGGATTATTTGGTTCAAAATGTCTCTTCTTTTAGTTTAAAATCCAACTATTATGTAGAAAATTTAAATATTTTTTGGAAAATTCAACTGTTTCATACAAAAGTCTTTTTTTTTTGGTCGAACATTTAACTGTTTTGTTGAGCATTCGTCTTTTTGAATAGAAAATTCGTCCTTTTAAATTGAAAACTCAACTGCCTTCGAATTCATCTTTTTGGCTTGAAAATTCATCCAGTCGGTTGGAAATCCAACTGTTTTTGGTTAAAATTTAATCTTTTTTCTTTGAAAACTCGACCATTTGGTTGAAAATTTATCTCTTCAGGTTGAAAACTCAACTGTTTCTGGATAGAAAATTCGTCCTTTTGGATTTAAAATTCATGTTTTGGTGGAAAAATGATATTTTTCGGTTAAAAGTTAATTTTTTTAAATTGAAAAATCTACTATTAAATTTTTGGTTTAGAATTCATCTCTTTTGGTTAAAAATTCCACTGTTTCATTGGTAATTTAGTTATTTTTTTGAAAATTCAACTATTTTGTCATCTTTAAAGTCATCTTTTTTGGTAAAAAAAACTGGTTTGTTGCACATTCATTGTTTTGGATGGAAAATTCGTTTTTTGGATTGAAAATTCAACTATTTGGTTGGAAATCCAACTGTTTTTAGTTGCAGTTTAATAATTTTTGTTTGAAAATACATCTTTGTAGGTTACAAATTTAAGTGTTTGGTTAAAAATACAACTGTTTTGTTGATAATTCTTTTCTTTCGTTTGAAAGTTTAACTAACTGGTTGTAACAGCATCAGTTTGGTTGAAAATTAATTTCTGTTATTTTTGAAAATTCAACTATTTGGTTCAAAATTCAGCGATTTTATTAGAACTTCATCTTTTTTAACTCTAAAATTGAACTATCCTGTTGTATATTCCTCTTTTTGGATAAAAAATTGTTTTTTTTTTTTTATTAAAAATTCTTTTTTTTCTGTAGAAAGTAATTTTTTGGTTGAAAATTCACCTTTTTTTTGAAAATTCATCTTTTTGGGGTTCAAAGTCGACGGTTTTTCAAAAACATTTAATTTTTTAGCTTGAAAACTCAATTATTCTGATGAAAATTCGTCTTTTTTGTTTGAAAATGTAATTATTTAGTTGTGAATGTAACGGTTTGGTTGAAAATTATTTTTTTGTTTCGAAAATTCAACTATTTGGTTGGAAGTTCATCTTTCTTGGTTGAAAATAGACTGTTTTGTTGAAAATTCAGCTTTTATTTTTTAAAAGTTAATTTTTTTTTAAAGCATAGTCTTTTTAGCTTGAAAACTTAATTCTTTCATTGAAAATTGATCTTTTTTGGTAGAAAATGAATTTTTTTTGAAATCCAACTATTTGGTAAAAAATTCAACTATTTTGTTAAAAATTCGTCTCTTTTGTTTGAAAGTTTAACTAATCTGATATAAATGCAACGGTTTGGTTGAAAATTAATTTTTTTTTTCCGTTTAAAAATTCATCTTTTTTGGGAGAAAAGTAATTTTTTGTTGATAAGTCACTTCTCTTGGTTGAAAAATCACTTTTTTGTTGAAAATTTATCTTTTTTGGGTTTAAAATCGAAAGTTTTTCTAAACCATTCCACTTTTTAGCTTGAAAACTCAACACTCCTGTTGAAAATTCATCTCTTTTGGTAGAAAATTAATATTTTTTGATTAAAAATTCAACTGTTTGGTTAAAAATTCAATTATGTTGTTGAAAATTCGTTTCTTATGTTTGAAAGTTTAATTATTTGATTATAAGCGCAAAGTTTTGGTGGTTAATTTTTTTGTTGTTGTTGAAAATTCAACTATTTGGTTAAAAATTTAATTATTTTGTTGAAAATTCGTCTCTTATGTTTGAAAGTGTAACTATTTGATTGTAAGATCAACTGTTTGGTTGCTAATTATTTTCTTTTTTGAAAATTCAACTATTTGGTTAAAAATTTATCTTTCTTAGTTAAAAATGAACTTTCTTGTTGCTGAAAATTCATCTTTTTCGGTTGAAAATTGAACTATTTGTTTAAAAATCCAATTACCAATACATTAATTTTATTTGAAACTAATTTATTCCCCTATTTTCGTGAAAAATCACCCTGTTTTTCCTGTTTTGAGACTATTTTCGGCTGTAAAGTCTCTTCATATTTTACCAGGGTGGCGATTTGACTGGGAAACCGGCAAAAAATCCGGAAATGACCGGGAATTTAATTAAAAACCCAGGAATTTACTTTTGATCGTAGCAATATATTTTAAGATACTTAATACATACAATTTGGATTTAGAAGAATTAGAGAGTTTTTAGAGCAGACGTAGTATTTCAAAGAAGAAATATTTCTTAATTATAATAGACATTTTTTTTACATTTTTCGTTGCGAATTCATCTTTTTTTTATTAAAAATCCAATTACTTGGTTAAAAGTTGAACTCTTTTGTTAAAAAATTAATTTTTTTGGTTGAAGATTCATCATTTTAATTTAAAATTCACCTCTGGTTGAAAATATAACTACTTTTTTGAAAATCAATTTATCTTTTTTTGGTGAAAATTCAACTATTTGGTTGAAAGTTGATATTTTGCATTTAAAAATTAAACTATTTGTTTGAAATTTTATGTACTTTGTGTAAAATTCGTCTCTTTTGTAGAAAATTAATCTTTATGGTTAAAAATTCATCTTTCTGGCATAAAATTCAACTATTCCAGTTGAAGATTCTTCATTTTAGTTTAAAATTGATCTTTTCTAGTTCAAAATTCAACAATTTGGGTGCAAATTTGTCTTTTTTAATTGAAATTTCAACTATTTCGTTAAAAATCCACGTATTTTGTTATAAAATCGATTTTTTTGGTAGAAAATTATCTTTTTCTTTGAAAGTTAATCTTTTTGTTTAAAAATTCTTTTCGATTAAAAATTCAAGTATTCCAGTTGAATATTGATCAATTTAGTTGAAAATT
>CAKNYM010050281.1:88269-111910 GCA_932195095.1 Andricus curvator
TTTGGATGTTTTTTTGGTGAAATTTTTTTTTCAACTGGAAATGTAACTATTATTCGAGTTGAATATTCCATAATTTTAGTTAAAGATTTGACTAAAAATGTAATTATTCAATTTTTGCTTGAAAAGTTATCATTTTTAGTTGAAAATTCGTCTTTTTTGGTATAAATTAATCTTCTTGGTTGAAAATTAATCTTTATGATCAAAAATTCAATTATTCTAGTTAAAGATTCATCATTTCAGTTAAAAATTCATCTTTCTGGTTTAAAATTCAACTATTCTAGTTAAATATTTACAATTTTATTTGAAAATTAATCACTTTGTTTGAAAATGTAACTATTTTTTGGAAATTTAGTTTTTTTTTATTGAAAGTAATTTTTTTAACTGAAAATTTAACTTATTCCAATTGAAAATTCTATAGTTGTAGTTGAAGATTTATCTGTTTCATTAAACATTAATTTTTTAACTTGAAATTTAATTATTGAAGTTTTCGTTGGCAATTTACATATCTTTTTTAGTAAAAATTAATTTTTTTTACTATTCCATTTTCGGTTGAAAGTTCTTATTTTTTTAATTCAAAATTCAACTATTTGGTTGAAAATTTATCTTCTTTAATTAAAAATTCAACTATTTCGTTAAAAATTCATGTATTTTGTTGAAAAAATGTATTTTTTGGTAGAAAATCAGTCTTTTTATTTGAAAATTACTCTTCTTGTTTAAACATTCATCTTTTTGGTTGAAAATTCAAGTGTTCGAGTTAAATATTCATAATTTGAGTTGAAAATTCATCTTTTTTTGGTTTAACATTTAACTACATAATCCAGTTGAAGATTCATAATTTTATTTGAAAATTTACACTTTCCTTGAAAGTTGAACTATTTTGTTGAAAATCCGTTTTTTTTGTTGAAAATTAATTTTTTCAACTGAAAATTTAACTTATTCCAATTGAAAATTCTATGGTTGTAGTTGAAAATTCATCTGTTTGGTTAAACATTAATTTTTTTACTTGAAATTTAATTATTGAAGTTTTCGTTGACAATTTATCTTTTTTAGTAAAAATTATTATTATTTTTTTTTTAAATTCAACTGTTTCAGTTAAAGATTCGTGGTTTTAGTTGACAAATTGTATGTTTGGTTTAAAATTAATGTTCTTAACTAAAAATGTTACTATTCCATTTTCGGTTGAAAGTTATTATTTTTTTAGTTCAAAATTCAACTATTTGATTGAAAATTTATCTTCTTTAATTAAAAATTCAACTATTTCGTTGAAAATTCATGTATTTTGTTGAAAAAATATATTTTTGGTAGAAAATTAATCTTTTTATTTGAAAATTACTCTTCTTGTTTGAAAATTCATCTTTTTGGTTGAAAATTCAAGTGTTCGAGTTAAATATTCATCATTTTGAGTTGAAAATTCATCTTTTTGGTTTAACATTTAACTACATACTCCAGTTGAAGATTCATAATTTTATTTGAAAATTCACACTTTGGTTGAAAATTGAACTATTTTGTTGAAAATCCGTTTTTTTTTGTTGAAAATTAATTTTTTCAACTGAAAGTTTAACTATTCCATTTTTTGTAAACAATTTAAGTATTTTTTTCAAAGTTAATTTATTTTGCAATGTTTTGCTCTGTTGTGTTAAAGGATGTTTAGAATGAACGTGATGAATTAAAATAAATGTTTGCGTTTTGCGGCACATATGAATATGTTACTTTTAGTTAACCGTGAAAATTATTGCAAAACTTGACCCCAAAAAACCGGGAAATGACCGGGAATTTAAAATCGTCCGCCGAATCGCCACCCTCTTTACATTTTAATCGTAGTGTTTTAAATGATTTCAGATCTCGAGAGAGAATTGCACTCGGCGAGGGAAGTTGAAACTCAGCGGCTAGAATTGCTTCGAAATAAAAATCCAGACGCTTACAGAGGAGTTCTTTGGTTAAGAGAGAATAGACAAAGGTTTTCAGCTCCCGTGCATGAGCCAATGTTTCTTCTCATCAACGTAAAGAATCCAAAGTACTCCAAGTACTTGGAGAACTCCATCAGTTACAATGACATGGTGGCTTTTGTTTGCGAGAATACCAAGGATATGAATCTCTTGGTGAAGCATTTGAGAAGTGAACAGAAGCTGGTGGTGAATATTGTGCATTCGGATCCTAACAGACAAGTGCGAATGAATCCAAACATTCCGCTTGAGCAGATCAAGCAATTTGGTTTTGAGCATTACCTGGTTTCTCTCGTGGAAGCCCCTTCGACGATCATGAAGTACATTGTGCAGAATTTCCATCTCAACAACATTCCAGTCGGAACTGAAGCCGTTGAAGATAATATGGATCACATTCCTGATAATTTAACGTACTTCTTCAGCAGTAAGTTTGATATTTATGTGGCTCACTGGCAGAAAATTAAAATGGGATTTAATGAAAAGGGTGTCTAACTGAGGGACCATACTTAAATTACGTATCGCAGGGTGCACAGTCTTCCCCTTTTTTTCTTAGTTTCCCTTTTTCCCCTTTTCTCTTTAAATATTCGATATTTGAAATTGTACCCATTGTTGAATAATAATTAAAGCAATTATAGCAATTAAATAAATTATTTATGAATAAATAAGGTACACGTTTCAAGTGCTGACCATTAAAAATAAATACTCTTAAAAAAATTTGAAGATGAAACATTTTAAAGCAAGTTGAAAATGTGAAAACTGGAGATAGAAGTTATTATCCAATATAAAATTGGACAGGGTGTCTACCCTACCTGGAAAACCTGGAATTTTCAGGGAACTTTTATATACCTGGAAAAACCTGGAAATGTCAGGGCATTTTTTTCAAGTCAGGGAATGTATTTAACTTTTTTGTTGAAAATTCGTTTTTTTTCTTTGAAATTAATGGTTTGAACTGAAAATTTAACTATTCTAGTTTTGGTTGAAAATTTATCGTTTTTAGTTGAAAATTCAAGTATCTGGTTCAAAATTCATGTATTTGATTCATGATTAATATTCTTGTTTACAAATTCATCTTTTTGCTGGAAATTCAACAGTTTGTTTGCAATTTTTTATCTCTCTTGACTGAAAAATCTTTCTTAGTTGAAAATTCAACTCATGTTGAAGACTCGTATTTTTGGTTTTATTCAAATATTTTTGATTGAAAATTAACAATTAATTAAAATTAAATTAAATTAATTAACTTTAAACTGAAAATGTACCTATTAAATTTGTGGCTGGAAAATTTTCTTTTTTAGTCTAAAATTCGTCTTTTCTGGTAGAAATTAATCTTCTTGGTTGAAAATTCATCTTTTTGGTTAAAAATTCAACTATTCCAGGTCAAGGTTCATCATCTCAGTTGAAAATTCACCACCTCGTTTAAATGTAACTATTTTTTTAAAGATTAGTTTTTATTTCGTTAAATATTGTTCTTTTGAACTGAAAATTTAACTATTAAATTTTTGGTTGCCAATTTATCTTTTTCAGATAAAAATTGATGTATTTTGTTGAAAATTTGTCTTTTTTTTGTGTAGAAATTAACTTTCTTGGTATAAAATTCATTTGTTGTTGTTGGGAATTCCCTTTTTGGTTGAAAATTCAACTATATGTTTGAAAATTTGTTTCTCTTAGTTGAAAATTTTACTATTTCGTGAAAAATTCATGTATTTTGTTAAAAAATCATCTTTTTGGTAGAAAATTAATCTTCTGGTTTGAAAATTCATTTTTTTGGTTGAAAATAAAACTACTTGCTTGGCAGTTCAACCATTTTGCTAAACATTCTTTTTTTTTAGTTAAAATTTCGTCTATATATCTATAATCTTTTTTAGTTGAAAATTCAACTATTTGGTTAAAAATTCTTCTATCTTGTTAAAAATGCAATATTTGAAACTTGAAAATAAAAATTTGTTTGAATTGTTGAAAATCATGGACTTTAGGGACAAATTAAAGAAATTATTATATTTTTAGTAATAATTAATTATTAATTATTCTATGGTGCTAATATATTTAAGAATATTTTGTAATATAATTTGTCAAAGCTTTCTAAATTAAACATATTAATTGAATCCCTAGAAACTGAAAAAGAAACATTATTCATCATAAACTAGCGAAACTGTATTAATATTCCGAGTCGATTGTTCAAAAAAATGCGAAATATTTTAATGGCTCCGTAATATGAAAAGTTATACCTGGAAAAAACTTTAGATACCTGGAAAAAACCTGGAATTGTCAGGGAATTTCTTTCCAGGATTTGAGTAGACACCCTGTTGGAACAGATACAAAATATATAGTACTTTTTAAATAAATATTATATCAACAACTGCAATTTTAAATGTTCTAACTGGAGCTATTTTTAATTTTTTTAAACTCACAATTGAACTACTTCATTTGTGTTTGAAAATTGATCTTTTTCAGTCGGAAATTCAACTATTTGGTTGCAAATTCATGAATTTCGTTCAAAAGTTATATTTTTGGGCAGAAAATTGGTTGAAAATATATTTATTTTGTTGAAAAGCTGTCTTTTTGGTTGAAAATCAAACTACTTTGTTAAAAATTCATTTTTTTAAACTGAAAATTGCAGTTTTTGATTAAAAAATATTTTTGGTATTGATCTGTATTGTAGACAGTTCTTTTTTTTTGGCTCAAAAATGCAATCATTTGGTAGAAAATTGTTTTTTTTTTATTTGAAAATTAGTTTCTTGAAATGAAAATGTAGCAATTCCATTTTTGGTTCAAAGTTGATCTTTTTTATTTTGAAAATTCAACTATTTGATTAAAAATGTATGTAATTTGTTAAAAATTCGTCCTTTTTGTAGAAAATTAATCTTCTTGCTTTAAAATTCGACATTTTGAATACAATTTGTTTTCTTTATTGACTAAAAAATCTTTTTTGTCAAGTCTTGTTGAAAATTCGTGTTTTCGGATTAAAGATTCAAATGATGGGTAGAAAATTTGAATTTTCTCTCGAAAATTCAACAGTTTGGTAGCGAATTTAAGTAATTGGTCGAATTTTAAACTACTTTGTTAAAAATTAATTTTTTAGTTAAAAATTCTTCATTTTAGTTAAAGTTTTTTTTGTTTGTCAAAAACTACGGGTTTTAACTAAAAATTTCAGTGTTTGGTTGAAAATTAACTTTTTAATTGAAAATTCATATTTTCGTGTTGAAAAATTAACTGCATTGTAGAAAATTCTTCTTTCAAGCTTCACAATTCAACAATTTGTGAGAAAATTCAGTTTTTTCAATTTAAAATTAATTTTTTTAAACGAAAATGTAACTATTGGATTTTTGGTTAAAAACTGATGTTCCTAATTCAACAATTCAACTATTTTGTTTAAAAATTATCTTATTTGTTGCAAATTTTAAATTGCGAAATTTAAAAATAAATTTTTTGCTCAGTTACATTTTTTTTAAATGTGCAAAAACATGTTTTTTTTTGGATTGAGTCATATGCACATATTTAAAAAAAAAGTTCAATATGTCGATCCGGAAATTTATTCAGCTTGGCCAGGTAAAAGTCATGGATTTAGAAAAAATCTTGCAAAAGTCAGGGAATTTCTATAACTTTAAATAAACTGCAAGAAAAATCAATTTGAAATTGTTTTATTTCGTTCATAAAAGGTTCTACGTAGTAGGTTAAAAATGTGACATGCTTAAGATTCTCGTCTTTGAATGCTGATGGTTGGAAATTTAATTGTTTTGTTGGAAATTAAACCATTTTGTTGTAAATTTACTTTTTGATTAAAATATATATTTTGATTTTAAAAAGTCAACTGAAATCTTTTTTGGATGAAAATGCTACTATTATTTTAAAATTTCTCTTTTTAATTTTAAAATTCATCTTGTTTTAGTAGAAATTTAATCTTTCTTGGATAAAATGCAACTGTTTGGTTGAAAATTGATGTTCTATGCTTGAAAATTCAAATATTTTGTTTGAAAATTTTGGTTGAGAAATTTTTTTTTAAAGTAATTTTCTTTGTTAAGAAATCTATTTCTAATATATCTAAGACTTCTAAAACTGATATTTTTAAATTGAAAATTCAACTGCGTGGATAAAAGTTGAACTACTTTGTTGAAATTATTATATTGTTATTTTTTTTAGTGAATGTTTATCTCTTTGGTTAAAAATTTAACTATTTTGTTGAAAATTAATTTTTTGCTTAAAATTAATATTTTTTGGTTGAAAATTCAATTTTTTACAGAAAATTCATTTTTTGGCTTAAAGATTCAACAATTTAGATTTTAGGTGAACACTTTTTTGCAGAGAATTCATCTTTTTAGATTGAAAATTCAATTCTTTTGTTCAAAATTTAATTTACATTTACATTTACAAATTTTTAATTTATATCTGAAATATTGGGACACGGAATTTCAGTAAATAAATGTAATTTTGACAGTTGGGAGAAGGAATTCCCGTAAAGAATTAAAATTTTTACCTTGGAAGAGGGAATTTTAGTAAAGAATTATAATTTTTAGTTTGGGATATTGAATTTCAGTAAAAAAAACTATAATTTTGAAAATTAGGAGAGTGAGTTTACCTAAAGAATTGTAATTTGACTTTGGGACAGAGAATTTCGTAAAGAATTGTAATTTTGAGCTTAGGAAAGGGAATTTCCGTGAAGAATTATAATTTTTACTTTGTAACAGGGAATTTTAGCAAAGAATGATAATTTTCACAATTGGGACAGGGAATTTCAGTAAATAAATGTAATTTTGACTTTGGAACAGGGCATTCCGTCAAGATTTATAATTTTTACTTTAGAACAGGGAATTTCGTAGAGAATTATAATTTTGACAATTAGGACAAGGAATTCCCGCAAAGTATTATAATTTTGACTTTGGAACAGGAAATTTTGTAAAGAATAATAATTTTAAGTTTGGGACAGGGTATTCAGTAAAGAAAGATAATTTTGACAATTATTGGGACTGGGAATTCCCGTAAAGAATTAAAATTTTGACATTAGAACAGGAAATTCTGTAATGAATAATAATTTTGAGTTTGGGACAGGGAATTCCCGCAAGGAACTATAATTTTGACTTTAGAACAGAGAATTTCGTAAAGAATTAAAATTTTGACAATTGGGACATGGAATTTCCGAAAAGAATTAGAATGTTTACTTTGGAACAGGGAATTTTCTGAAAGAATTATAATTTTTAGATAGAGCTGGGATTTTTCGTAAAGAATTAAAATTTTACTTGCAATAGGGAATTTTTAAAAGAATTTTAATTCTGATTTAGAAGAAATGAATTTTAAAAAACTCTTTTTCGAGTCAGAATTCCTCACAATTTGAAACTTCCCTCTTTATTTGTCTGTTCTAAATCAGAAATCTTTTAAATCTCTTTAAATGTTTAGAAATCTTTAAAAATCGTTTGAGATCTTTTAAATCTTTTAAACTCTTTTTAATTCGCCGGGAAAAATTAACAATTGACCGTGAATTTAAAATCATCCATCGGATAGACACCCTGATGAACTTTAATTTAAATTTAAAAAATGTTCAATTAGACGTTTCTAATTTCTTGATTTTGTTTTCAGAGTCTAATGTCTACTCCATTAACAGATCCAGGTACACTGGAGACAAATCTGTGCGTCAGAATGCTGTATCTGGAAATGGAATGCTTTCTATTACTGTCGATTCCGCGAGGTTAAATGGAATTCACGACAGGTTTGTTAATTATTAAATAATCAAGTAAGATCAGGGCTCGGAACGGGTTACTTTTTAGTAACTTACAGGCCTCACAGTCCGGTCCCTATATCCCCTATTGTACCCTATATTCAGTTGAGGTCCCTAAAGTACCCTATTTTTAAAGATTTGGTCCCTATGGTACCCTATTTGCAGCCCCTTAATGGAAATTCAAAAAAATGTATTCTAAGATCAAAGCTTCCAAGAGCATTTTGAAAAAATATCAAAAATCAGGTAATTCCTGTAAGAAGTAACTGTAAAAAATTTTGTATTCACTTTTTAAAATGAAAAGATCACATTAATCACTGAATTGTCTTGAATTCTTTTGATATATTTCAGATTATTTTTAAAGATTCCGAGAAATTTGTAATAGATTTCAATAATTTGAAGGTTTTTTTTAAGATTTTAGGGTATTTTTGAAACTTCTAAGGCATTTTCAAGAGCTTTTAATTTGTAATATTTTAAGAAATTAAAAAAAATTCCGAGGAATTTTTTATTAATTGGCACTGTCAAGAGCTTTAACGAATTTCAAGGGATTTCAAAAGATTTTAAAGGATTTAAAATATTTGAGGTTATTTTAAAAGATTTCAAGTAATTTTTAATTGTTTTTAGTATTTTAGTGGGATTTCAAAGAATTTGAAATATTTTAAGGAATTTTAGAAGAATCCAAGGAATTATTAATTGATTAAATTAATTAATATTTTAGGATAAAGAGTTTTCTAGAATTTTGGAAGATATGAAACGATTGTACAAGATTTATAAGGTCGTAAGATATTTTAAAGGATTTCACGTTATTTTATAAGATTGCCGAGGATTTCAAAGAATTTTAAATATTTTAGGAAATCTTTAAAGATTCCAATGATTTTTTAATTAATTTAAATAATTTTAAGAGATTTAATAACATTTTAGTGGATTTTAAAATTATTTTTTGGATTTCATCCTGAATTCTTATTAATTTATCCTGAATTCTTTGAAATTCTTTTGAATTTTTTAATTCATTAGAATTCTTATAAATTTACTCAATTTTACATAATTCATTTGATTTTTTTAAAGTTTTTATATAATTGTTTCTGCAGATTAATTCATAAAATGACCAATGGATTTGAAATATTTTAAGGTATTTTTTAAATTTCTTGGCATTTTCTAGAACTTTAAAAAATTTCAAGGGATTTCAAAAGATTTTAAGGGATTAGAAATATTCTAGGTTATTTTAAAAGATTATAAAGAAATTGGTAATTGATTTCAGTAATTTAATAGGATTTCAAAGGATTTGAAATATTTTAGGGTATTTTAAAAGATGCCCATGCATTTTCAAGAGCTTTAAGAAGTTTTAAGGGATTTCAAAGGATTCAAAGCATTGGAAATATTTTAGGAAATTTTAACGATTCCCAGACATTTTTTATTTATTTCAATAGTTTGAAGGGATTTCAAAGACTTCGAAATATTTTAAGGCATTTTAAAAGATTCCAAGATATTTCCAAAAGATTTAAACAATTTCAAGGGTTTTATTAATTTTAAGGGATTTTAATATTTTAATGGGTTTCAAAGAATTTATTCACATGAAGTGAGGGATTTCGTAGGGTTTCAAAGAGTTTAAAAGATTTTCCAATATTTTTTTCAATTCATTTGGAATTCGCCCTGAATTCTTATTAATTCATCCTGAATTCTTTTAAATCGTTTTGAATTCTTCTAGATGCACTCAATTTTATTCAGGTCAATGGATTTTTTAAAAGTTTTTGTTTAATTCATCTTGAAGTCATTAAAACTCACCTTAAATTTTTAGGAATTTCATCAAATTCTTTTGAATTCTCTTTAATTTGTTCTAAAATTCATTTCAAACTTACTCAATTCAATGCATTTTTTCATATTTTTAAATTTTTGCCAATTCATTTGATTTTTTTTTTAATTCACCTTGAATTTTTATGCATTTCATCGAATTCTTCTGTTTTCTCTTAAATTCCTCTAACTTGACTCAAATTTTACAAAAATAAATGGATTTTTTCGATTTTTAAAACTTTTTCCAATTCATTTGAATTTTTTTGAATTGTTTTGTAGTCATTAGTCATTTTTTTTACTTAGAAATTATTAGGGTTTCAGAGATTTGAAGAAATTTAAAATTATTTTTTAAAATTCACCCTGAATTCTTTTAAATTCTATGGCATTCCCTTGAATTTTTTTACTTCACTTGAATTATTCTAAATTTACTCAATTATACTTAATTGAATGGATTTTTTTTTAATTTTCAAAAGTTTTTATTGAATTGATCCTGAAGTCTTTTATCCTCATCTTGAATGCTTAGGCATTTCATAAAATTCTTTTGAATTCCCTTGAATTTTTCTAAGCTCATTTCAAAGTTACTGAATTTATCAAAGTTTCTTCATATTTTAAAATTTTTTTCAATTCATTTACATTTTTTTAATTCACCTTGAATTTTTATGAATTTCATCGAATTCTTCTCGTTTATCTTAAATTCCTCTAAATTCATTCCAATTTTACGGAAATCAATGGGAATTTTTTTGACTCTTGAAATTGTTTCTAATTCATTCGAATTCGTTGGAATTTAACTTGAATTGTTTTAAAGTCTTATAAATGTATCCTGAATTTTTTACCCTTTGAGCGCGAAAAAAGTACCATATGAGCGTGACGAAAAGTACCCTTTGGTCCCTATATTTTATCCCATAGGGACTGTGAGGCCTGAACTTAGTTACTTTTTTGATCCGCGGTTACTCGAAAGTTACTTATTTTATGAAAAGTTTACTTTTGGTTACATTTTTTGCCCGAATTGACGAAATGAATTAATTAATTGGTCGTCTTATTTAAAAACTTGTGAAAAATGTAAAAACTGAATTTTTTTCAGTAAATCCTGTTCAAAATTGCAATTTAGCTAAAATTGCTAGTCTTTAATTAAAAATTTTAATCTTTTTTGTTGAAATATCGAACTGTGTATTATATTTTTCGATGAGAATTTATCTTCTTTAGTTGGAATTCGGTTAAAAGTTGAAAAATTTTTGTTAAAAATTTATTTTTTTGTTGAAACTTCATCATTTTTTAGTTGAAAATTCGTCTTTTTTGGTAGGAAATTAATCTTCTTGATTGAAAATCACCCTTTTGTCTAAAAATACATAATTTTATTTGAAAATTCATCTTTTTGGTTTGAAATGTACTTATTTTGTTGAAAATTCGTCTTTTTCGGTTGAAGATTCCCCTGTTTTCGTAGAAAATTCAGCTATTTGGTTGACAGATAACCTTTTTTGTCAAAAATCCATATTTACTAGTTGAAAATTCAACTGTTTTGTAAAAATTGGTCTTTTTGGCTTAAAAAATCAAGAATTTGGTTGAAAAATAACCTCTTTTGTTGAAAAATCGTCTTTTTAAATGAATTCTACTGTTTTTTATATTAGATTAAAATCTTTTTTGGTTATTATATCAACTATTACATTTTTCGTTAACAATTCATCTTTTTTAGTCAGAAAAATTCAACCATTTTGTTAAAAGTTAAACTAGTTTCTTAAACATACATTTTTTTGTTGAAGATTCATAATTTTGGTGGAAACTTTGTCTTTTTTGGTAAACAATCTTTCTTTTTGTTTACTTTTTCGCCACATTATTGTTACTTTTCGGTTACAAAAACATAAGAATCCTAGGCTGTTACAGAGCACACAAAAAGCCAGGGAACACGGAATTTTTCACGTCAAATTATTTTTTTCTACCCCTTTAGGAAATTTATTTAATTTTGCTAGGTCAGAATGCTCTGTTAGATTGCACAAAATCCACTATTTTTCAGGATAAACCTATTGAAAACCGAGAAGCAAGGCATTGCTCAACAGATACAAGAAATGGAAGCTCAAATTAAAGAAGCGGATAAGCAAATGAGCGAGTATCGCAATATCAGAAGTCTCTGTCAGCAGAATATTCAGAAAATTCAGGCCTTGAGGTCAAGAATTCGCTTAGCAGATGATAAAATCAAAAAACTGCAGGATGAACGAACAGACATCGAAGAAATTCAGGCGACATTCAAAGCGGAAATCCAGGTAGGAAGCAAGATCTATGTTTACAATGTATTTTAAATTCGAGAGCGTACTAATTTTTTTTGTAATTGCTATATTAAATTGAATAACAATGAATTACTGAATTTAATTATTTTGTTGAAAATTAATTTTCTTTGCTTGAAATTCATTTTTTTTTCAACTAAAAATTGAACTATTTTATTTTTTGTTGAAAATTGATTGTTTTTAGTTGAAAATTCATTTTGTCATTTTGTTGAAAAACCATCGTTTTTGGTAGAAAATTGGTCTTTTTGTTTGAAAATGAATCTTCTTTTTTGAAAATTCAACTATTCCAGTTAAAGGTTGAAAGCGTAACTATTTTTCTGTTAATAATTTTGTTTTTCAACTGAAAATGTAACTATTACAATTGAATATTCCATCAATTTAGTTGAAAATTCATCTCTTTGGTTGAACATTAGTGTTTTTATTTAATAATTTAAATATTCAATTTTTGTTTGACAATTTATCTTCTTTAGATGAAAATTCGTCTTTTTTTGGTAGACATTAATATTTTTTGTTTGAAAATTCAACTATTCCAGTTAAAGACTCATAATTTTAGTTGAAAATTTATCTTTTTGGTTTAAAATTTAACAGTTCCAGTAGAAGATTCATCACTTTAGTTTAAAATTCATTAGTTTGGTTGAAAATTAATTTTTTTTTACCTGCAAATTCAACAATTCCATCTTCGCTTGAAATTTGATTGTGTTTAGTTGAAAATTCATGAAAATTCATTTTGTCATTTTGTTGAAAAACCGTCGTTTTGGGTAGAAAATTGGTCTTTTTGTTTGAAAATGAATCTTCTTTTTTGAAAATGAATTTTCTTTTTTGAAAATTCAACTATTCCAGTTAAAGGTTGAAAATGTAACTATTTTTTTGTTAATAATTTTGTTTTTCAACTGAAAATGTAACTATTACAATTGAATATTCCATCAATTTAGTTAAAAATTTATCTCTTTGGTTGAACATTAGTGTTTTTAATTGATAATTTAAATATTCAATTTTTGGTTCACAATTTATCTTCTTTAGATGAAAATTCGTCTTTTTTTGGTAGAAATTAATATTTTTTGTTTGAAAATTCAACGATTCCAGTTAAAGACTCATAATTTTAGGTGAAAATTCATCTTTTTGGTTTAAAATTTAACAATTCCAGTAGAAGATTCATCATTTTAGTTTAAAATTCATTACTTTGGTTGAAAATTAATTTTTTTAACTGAAAATTTAACAATTTCATTTTCGGTTGAAAATTGATCTTTTCTGAGTTTAACATTTAACTGTTTTGTTGAAAATTTATCCTTTTTAGATGAAAATTCAATTATTTCTAAAAGTAGCTTTTTTATTACTGAATTTAATTATTTTGTTGAAAATTCATTTTCTTTGTTTGAAATTCATTTTTTTTCAACTAAAAATTTAACTATTCTATTTATGGTTGAAAATTGATTGTTTTTAGTTGAAAATCCATGTATTTTGTTAAAAATTCGTTCTTTTTTTGTAGAATATTAATCTTTTTGTTTAAAAATTCTTTTTTTTGCTTGAAAATTCAACCGTTTGTTTGCAATTTTTTCCCTCTTTTGACTGAAAAATCTTTCTTAGTTGGAAATTCAACTCATGTTGAAAAATTGTCCTGTTTGGTTGAATTCAACTGTTTTTGATTAAAAATTAAAATCTTTTTTTGTCGAAATATCAACTACTACATTTTTCGTTTATAATTCATCTTTTTTTAATAAAAATTTAATTACTTGGTTGGAAATTAAACTATTTTGTTAAATTTTTTTTTTTTTTTTTGAAGATTCAGCATCTTAATTGAAAATTCATCTGTGGTTGAAAAATGAGCTATTTTGTTAAAAATTCGTGTTTTCTTTGGCTGAAAATATATATATTTTTTTTAAATTGAATCATTCCAGTTGAAAATTAACTATTTTGTTGAATTTTTTGTTTTAAAGGTTAATTTTTTCAACTAAACATTTAACTATTCAGTCTTTGATTGAAAATTTATCTTCTTTAGTTGGAAATTCTTTTTTTTTTTAAATTCAACTATTCCAGTCAAAGATTCACCATTTTATTTGAAAATTCATCACTTTGTTTGAAAACTAGTTGTTTTTTTAGCTGAACATTAATTTTTTTAATTGATGATTTGAATAATCAATTTTTGGGTGACAATTTATCTTTTTTAGTTGAAAATTCGTCTTTTTGGTTGAAAATTCAACTATTCCAGTTAAAGCTTCATCATTTTAGTTAAAGTCTCATCTTTTTTTTTGTTAAAAATGCAACTTTTTGGTTGAAAATTAATCTTTTGTTGAGGATTCCACTGTTTGATTAAAATTCGTTTTTTTTTTAAATTGGTTTTTTAACTGTAAATTTAACCATTCCATTGTTTGTTGAAAATTAATTTTTATAACTGAAAATTTAACTATTTGGTTGAAAATTTATCTTTTTTTGATGCAAATTCAATTATTTCGTTGAAAATTCATGTATTTTGTTGGAAAATCGTTTTTTTTTGGTAGAAAATTAATCTTCGTGTTTGAAAATTCATCTCTTTGGTAGAAAATTCAAGTCATCCAGTTAAATATTCATCATTTTAGTTGAAAATTCATATTCTTGGTTGAAAATAAAAATACTTCGTTGAAAGTTAAACTCTTCAGTCAGAAATTCATCTTTATGCTATAAAAGTCAACTATTCAAGTTGAATATTCATAATTTTAGTTGAAAATTCATCACTATGGTTATAAATTTGCTTCTTTTTTTTCATGGAAAATTAATTTTTTTTAACTGAAAATTAAATTATTCCATTTTTGATTGAAAGCTGATCTTTTTAGTTCAAAATTAAACTACTTGGTTGAAAATTGATATTTTTTAATGCAAAATTTAATTATTTGCTTCAGAATTAATATATTTCGTTGAAAATTCACCTATTCCAGTTAAAGATTCATCTTGTTGGTTTAAAATTCAACTATTTTATTCAAAAATCGTATTTTTTGGTAGAAAATTAAACTTCTTGTTTCAAAATTCATCTCTTTGGTTGAAAATTCATGTGATCCAATTAAATATTCGTCATTTTAGTTGGAAATTCATCACTTTGGTTATAAATTGATTTATTTTTTGTGGAAAATTAATTCTTTCAACTGAAAATTTAACTATTCCATTTTTGGTTGAAAACTAATCCTTTTTGGTTCAAAATTCAACTATTTGATTGAAAATGTATTTTTTCTAGTTCAAAATTTAATTATTTGTTAAAAATGGAACTATTCCAGTTAAAGATTCATCGTTTTGGTTTAAAATTCAACTATTTCTATGAAAATTCATTTATTTTGTCATTTTGTTGGAAAAACCGTCGATGTTGGTAGAAAATTAGTCTTCTTTTTTAAATGAATATTCTTTTTTGAAAATTCATCTTTTTGGTGGAAAATTCAACTATTCCAGTTAAAGATGGAATATTTTTAGTTGAAAATGCATCACTATTTGAAAACGTGACTATTTTTTTTTAAATTATTTTTTGTTCCACTGAAAATGTAACTATTACAATTGAATATTCCATCAATTTAGTTGAAAATTCATCTCTTTGGTTGAACATTAGTATTTTTAATTGATAATTTAAATATTCAATTTTTGGTTGCAAACTGATCTTTTTTAGTTCAAAATTCAACTATTTGGTTGAAAATTGATCTTTCTTAGTTCAACATTCAATTATTTGGTTAAAAATTCATGCATCTTTTCGAAAATGCAATATTTTTACTTGAAAAGTTAGTAATTTGAAGCGGTTTAAATTGAATGAAATACAGTACTCACATTATTTTTACCTGAATATGCACTGCATTTTAAGTGAAAGAAGATAAAATAATTTTTTTTTAAATTATTGTTGAAAATGGACATCAGAGATAAATTCAAGAAATGGTTAATTATGTTTTTATTATTATTTAATCATTTAATTAATCAATGGTGCTAATATATTTAAGAATACCCTGTAATATAATTTGTCAAAGCTCTCTAAATGAAAAATGTTAATTGAATTCCTAAAAACTGAAGAAACGATTGTTTTAAAAAATACGAAATATTTGAATGGCTCCTTACTATGAGAAATAATTCTTGGAAAAAACTTGAGATACCTGGAAAAAATCTGGAATTGTTAGGAAATTTCTTTCCAGGATTTGAGTCGATACACTGTTAAATTCCACATGTAATATTGTGTCATCCCATGTAATCATATTACATGTAGTCATATTGCATTTAATCACATTACATGTAATATGATTATCATATTGCATTATTATAATCATATTACATGTAATCATATTGCATGTAATCATATTACATGTAATATGATTACATGTAATCATATAACATGCCGATTTTGCTATTTTTTTGAAAATGTATGCATGACACTATTGTTGATCTCTTGAGTGATTTGAATTACAAATGATTTATTTATGAAGAAATAAAATGTTACAGGATACGATCAGATCCCAGCTCATTGCCTACAAAAAGTTCAACAGTCTCCTGGAAGACTGTTTTACCTTTGAACAAGTGAATGGACAAACCAAACTTGAGTTAAAACTTCAGAAGCAGACGTTGAGACAAAAGGAGAATGATTCTCAAGAATTACGAGAGAGATGTGACGACGCCGAAAGAACTTTCAAGGTTCTGGAGGAAGAATTGCGACCGCTCAAGAATGAAGTCGATAAACTGTACAAGGAGGCTTTGGCCTCCACTCATGGACTCAGTCCTCAAGATAGAAGTTTTAAACCTTTCAACACTGCCTTCGAAAAATTACCACCCACGATTCAGGAAATAGAAGAAGAGCTCAGAACTGCCCAAGCGAAAGTATTCTGCATGGCAAAGAACGACGACAGCGAAAACGTATGAATAATTTTTTTGCAAGTCCTTTTTCCCCCTTCTCCCTTTTTTTACCTTTAAATTTCTAAAATCCCCTAAAATCGCGAATTCTGACCGGTTTTCTCTTTTTTTTCACAAAGTTTCAGCTTATTTTTCAAGAATCCTAAACAGAAATTTCAAACATTTTTAAACAAGACGCGTGCAAAAAGATTCTTTTCGATGGTACCCGATTTCGAGGATTTCCTAGATAATTTATTCGAAAAGCTAAGAAGGTTCGTTTTCCATCTTTTCTTTTCTGAACGATTATATCTTCTGTTCGTTTTTTCGAGTTGTAAATTCAAATTTTTGAAAATTAAAAAAATGTTCATATTGGTTCAAAATTTATGGCAAATTTTTCGCATCTACAGTTTTTGCTAATGAACAATAATTAAAAATAAATAATTTTTTGAAATTGAGAATTTTTTGAAAATGTGCAGAAAGCATTTTAGAAAAAGTATAATTAATTATCAGCTGATTGTTATATGGAATAAGAAAATGCAAATATTTCGGGTTGAAAATTCGAACATTTGAATTGAAAATTTATCTTTTTTGATTGAAAATTAATTCTTTTCCATTGAAATACTGTTATATTTTTGGTTCAGAATAAATCTCTTCTGGTTAAAAATTCTACTATGTGGTTGAAAATTCAACTATTGTTTTAAGAAGTCATCTTTTTTGGTGGAAAATTCAACTATTTTGTTGAACATTCGCCTTTCGAGATAGATAATTCGCCTTTTCGGCTTGAAAATTCATCTCTTTTGGTTATAAATGCAACTGTTTGGTTGCAGATTTACCTATTTTGTGAAAAAGTAATCTTTTTTTTTTGTCGAAAATGTAACTGTTTTGTTGGACATTCGTCTTTCTGGATAGAAAATTCGTCTTTTTGGATTGACAATTATTTTCTTGGTTGAAAGTTAATTCTTTTTAATTAAAAAGTCTACTATTATATTTTTGGTCTAGAATTCTTTTTTTTTTTTGTTACAAATTGTACTATTTGATTGAAATTTTGATTATTTTGTTGAAAATTAAACTATTTTGTTGAATATTCGTCTGTCTGAATAGAAAGTTAATTCTTTTTAATTAAAAAGCCTATTATTTACATTTGGTTCTGAATTAATCTATTTGATTTAAAATTCAATTATTTTGTTGATAATTTAATTATTTTTTTGAAAATTCAACAATTTTGTTAAAGTTACCTTTTTTGTTGAAAATTTATCTTTTCGGGTTCAAAAGTCAACTGTTTTCTACAAAATGCGACTTTTTAGCTTAAAAATTTAACTGTTTTGTTAGAAAATTCGTCTTTCTGGATAGAAAACTCGTCTTTTTTAATTGAAAATTCATCTTTTTTGGTTAAAATTTGAATTATTTTTTTGAAAATTTAATTATTTTGTTGCCAATTCAAGTATTTTGTTAAAAAATCATCTTTAAAAGTTCATATTTCAGTAGCAAAGTGAACTTTTCTGTTTTAAATATAATTCTTTTTAATTGAAAAGCCTACTATTATATTTTTGGTTCAGAATTCGTCTCTTTTGGTTGGAAATTGAATTATTTTGTTGAAAATTCAACCTTTTTGTTAAAGGTCATCTTTTTCTATCTATAGTTAAGCTGTTTTGTTGAACATTCGTCTTTATGGATAGAAAACTCGTCCTTTTGAATTGAAAATTCATCTTTTTCGGTTAAAAGTTAATTCTTTTTAATTAAAAATTTAAAAATTTTTAATTTTTTAAAATTTGACGAATTAAATTTTTTATTTTTATTTTTATATTTTTAATTCTTTTTAATTCTTATTAATTATTCTTTTTAATTCAACAATTTTGTAAGTAATTCTTTTTAGTAGAAAACGAACTTTTTTGTTGAAATTTTATCTTTTCGTGTTTCAAAGTCAACTATTTTCTAAAAAATTCGACTTTTTAGCTTGAAAATTCAACTGTTTTTTTGAAAATCCGTCATTCTGGATAGAAAAACTCGTCCTTTTGGTTTGAAAATTAATTTTTTTGGGGGATTTAAAGTTATTTCTTTTTCATCGAAAACTCTACCATTAAACTTTTGGTTCATAATTAATCTCTTTTTGTTAGAAATTCAATTATTTTGTTGAAAATTGAATTGTTTGGTTGGAAATTCAAACATTTTGTTAGTCATCCTTGTTGGTCAAAAATTAACTTTTTTTGTTGAAAATTGATCTTTTCTTGTTCAAAAATCGGCTGGTTTCTAAAAAATTCGACTTTTTAGCTTCAAAATTCTACTATTTTTGTTGAAAATTCGTCTTTCTGGATAGAAAACTCGTCTTTTTGAATTGAAAATTCATCTTTTTCGGTTAAAAGTTAGTTTTTCTTAATTGAAAAGCCTACTTTTATACATTTGATTCAGAATTAATCTCTTTTAGTTAAAAATTCAATTATTTTATGAAAATTTAATTATTATGTTCCAAATTCAAATATCTTGTTAAAAAGTCATCTTTTTTTAGTCATAAATTCCACTGGTTTGTTGAACATTCGTCTTTTTGGATTGAAAATTTGTCTTTTTTGGTTGAAATTTAATTGTTTTTGTTTTTAAGTAAAAAGTCTAATATTAAAGTTTTGGTTCCGAATTATTTTCTTTTGGTTAAAAGTTCAATTATTTTGTTCAAAATTTAATTATTTGGTTGAAAATCCAACAATTCTTTGTAATTTATCCTTTTCGGTAGAAAATTAACTTTTTTGTTATAAATGTTTCTTTTCGAGTTTAAAAATCAACTGTTTTCTAAAAACTTCGACGTTTTAACTTAAAAATTCAACTTTTTTGTTTGAAAATTCGTCATTCTGGATAGAAAACTCGTCATTCTGGATAGAAAACTCGTCATTTTGGTTTAAAAAATTAATTTTTGGGGGGGGGGGGTAAAAACTTAATTCTTTTTAATTGAAAACACTACTATTAAAATTTTGGTTCAGAATTAATCTGTTTTGGTTTAAAATTTAATTATTTGTTTAAAAATTCAACAGTTTTGTTAAAGTCATTCTTTTTGGTCGAAAATTAACTTTTTTGTTGAAAAATGATCTTTTCGGGTTCAAAAGTCAACTGTTTTCTAAAAAATTCGAAATTTTAGCTTGAAAATTTAACTGTTTTGTTGAAAATTCTTCTTTCTGGATAGAAAACTGGTCCTTTTGGATCGAACATTTATCTTTTTTGGTTAAAAGCTTAATTTTTTTAATTGAAAACTGTACTGTTATACATTTCATTCAGAATTCGTCTCTTTTGGTTAAAAATTTAATTATCTGGTTGAAAATTCAACAATTTTTTTAAAGTAATTCTTTTTGGTCGAAAATCAACTTTTTTGTTAAAAATTTATCTTTTTGGGTTTAAAAATCAACTGTTTTCTGAAAAATTGGACTTTTTAGTTTGAAAATTTTACTGTTTTGCTGCAAATTCGTCTTTCTGGATAGAAAACTCCTCCTTTTGGTTTGAGAATTCATCTTTTTTGGCTGAAAGTTCATTCTTTTTAATTGAAAAAACTACTATTAAACTTTTGGTTCAGAAATTCAAATATTTTGTTCAAAAGTCATCTTTTTTAATCGAAAATTCCACTGGTTTGTTGAACAATCGTTTTTTTGTATAGAAAATTCATCCTTTTGGATTGAAAATTCATATTTTTTGGTTAAAAGTTCAGTCTTTTTAACTGAAAAGTCTACTATTACATTTTTTGTAAAAAATTTGGTTATTTTGTTGAACATTCGTCCTTTTGGATTGAAACTTTATATTTTAGTAAAAAAGTAATATTTTTTATTGAAAATCAATGGGGTCGTTGCATGAATTTTAGGTAATATATTTTTTAAATACTGCATAACATTCTGAACATTTTGGTTCATTTATAAAAAAATTTGAAAACTTCATTGTGGAGAAAAAAAATGTTTAAGAAAAGTGTTGAAATCCCTATTCAAAAGCTCTGTGACCTTGAAACGTCACTTCCCAAAAAGCGCGTAACCAATCAGAATAATGATCTATTGACTAACGAAGTATCTAGCAGACAGCTGGCGAAAATTCAATTTACAATTTCTAACAGAGATATTTATTTACTTATAATTGTCGAAAAGCAATGCAATTTTGCTTAAAATATAAAACCTTAAAAAAGATAGTAATGAATAATATCATTCAAGTGCGTGAGAATGAAATGTTTCCAAAGATAACCTCAATTTGAATATCTTTTACTATAGGTTATGTTTACTGTTTACGCTGTTTACCCATTCAGTCGCTAGCGGCCATATTATATTCCATCACCAACCGGACAACTACGCTAATCAGAATGACGTACTTCCTGCAAAGTACTTCCCGCAAAAATTCAAAAAATATAGTTTTTAAACATTAAAAAAAATATTTAAACTTGATTTAAAAAAAGTTTCCTTTTGTAGTTACATTATTTTTTTGGTGTTCTTTTAATTTTACTAGGTAAAAAAATTATTTGAAAATATGCAACAACCCCATTGTTTTCAATTAAAAAGTTAACTATTTTATTAAAATTTAATCTTTTTTGGTCGAAAATTCAACTTTTTTGTTGAACATTCGCCTTTATGGATAGAAAATTCGTCCTTTCGGATTGAAAATTTATATTTTGATTCAAATGTCATAGTTTTGGTTCAGAATTCAACTGTCTTCTAAGATATTTGACTTTTTAGCTTGAAAAATCAACTCTTTTGTTAAAAATTCGTTGTTTTTTGGTTGAAAATTGATCTCTTTCGGTCGAAAATTCAACTATTTTGTCGAAATTACGCTATTTTCCCTCTTTTTAAAGAATTTTCGTATGTGTTTCAATAGATTCTTCAAGAATTCGAGAAAGTGCAGAAGGAAGTGGAGGAATTAAGAGGAGTTCTGGCAACGAAGACTCATGAGCTAGAAACAATTACAACCGAGACGGAAACCCTTCGCAATTTGTGGATGCCTCTTGTAGAAGAACTCGTCGACAGGATCAACGAGAACTTCAGTCGTTACTTTTCTGAGATGAAGTGCGCTGGAGAAGTTTCTCTTACACACGACGAGAATATTGTAGGTTCTAGAATCTGATTTTAATTTCATTAACTTTAATTTAAATTAATTTTATCTCTATTTTTTAATTTACAAATTCTCGATTTTAATTCTATTTTTGTTCTAGAATATGATTTTAATTTAATTCACTTTAATTTAAATTAATCTGATTTTAAATTTAAAAATTTACATTTAATATAAATTTAAAAATTCTAAATTTTATTTTTATTTTGGTTCTAGAATATGATTTTAATTTAATTAACTTTAATTTAAATTAATTTTATTTATAATTTTCAATTTAAAAATTCTTGAGTTTAATTTTATATTGGTTCTAGAGTATGATATTAATTTAATTAACTTTTTAAATTAATCTTATTTCTAATCTTTAATTAAAAAAATTTAATTTAATATAAATTTAAAAATTCTAAATTTTAATTTTATTTCGGTTCTAGAATATGATTTTAATTTAATTAACTTTAATTTAAATTAATTTTATTTCTAATTTTTAATTTAAAAAATCTCGATTTTAATTTTATTTTGGTTCTAGAATATGATTTTCATTTAATTAACTTTAATTTAAATTAATCCGATTTTTAATTTAAAAATTTAAATTTAACATAAATTTAAAAATTCTAAATTTTAATTTTATTTCGGTTCTAGAATATTATTTCAATTTAAATTCATTTTATTTATAATTTTTTATTTAAAAATTCTCTATTTTAATTTTATTTTGGTTCTAGAATATGATTTTAATTTAATTAACTTAAATTTAAATTAATCTTATTTCTAATTTTTAATTTAAAAATTTAAATTTAATATAAATTTAAAAATTCTAAATTTTTATTTTATTTCGGTTCTAGAATATGATTTTAATTTAAATTCATTTTATTTATAATTTATAATTTAAAAATTCTTGAGTTTAATTTTATTTCTAGAATATGATATTAATTTAATTAACTTTTTAAATTAATCTTATTTCTAATTTTAATTAAAAAAATTTAATTTAATATAAATTTAAAAATTCTAAATTTTAATTTTATTTCGGTTCTAGAATATGATTTTAATTTAATTAACTTTAATTTAAATTAATTTTATTTCTAATTTTTAATTTAAAAATTCTCGATTTTAATTTTATTTTGGTTCTAGAATATGATTTTCATTTAATTAACTTTAATTTAAATTAATCTGATTTTTAATTTAAAAATTTAAATTTAACATAAATTTAAAAATTCTAAATTTTAATTTTATTTCGGTTCTAGAATATGATTTTAATTTAAATTCATTTTATTTATAATTTTTAATTTAAAAATTCTTGAGTTTAATTTTATTTTGGTTCTAGAATATGATATTAATTTAATTAACTTTAATTTAAATTAATTTTACTTCTAATTTTTAATTTAAAAATTCTTGATTTTAATTTTATTTTGGTTCTAGAATATGATTTTCATTTAATTAACTTTAATTTAAATTAATCTGATTTGTAATTCAAAAGTTTAAATTTAACATAAATTTAAAAATTCTAAATTTTAATTTTATTTCGGTTCTAGAATATTATTTCAATTTAAATTCATTTTATTTATAATTTTTAATTTAAAAATTCTCGATTTTAATTTTATTTTGGTTCTAGAATATGATTTTAATTTAATTAACTTTAATTTAAATTAATATTATTTCTAATTTTTAATTTAAAACTTCTCGATTTTTATTTTGGTTCTAGAATATGATTTTAATTTAATTAACTTTAATTTAATCTTATTTCTAATTTTTAATTAAAAAATTTAAATTTAATATAAATTTAAAAAGTCTAAATTTTAATTTTAATTCATTTTATTTATAATTTAATTAAAAATTCTCGATTTTAATTTTATTTTGGTTCTAGAATATGATTTTAATTTAATTAACTTTGATTTAAATTAAGCTTATTTCTAATCTTTAATTAAAAATTTTTTATTTAATATAAATTTAAAAATTCTAAATTTTACTTTTATTTCGGTTCTAGAATATGATTTTTATTTAATTAACTTTAATTTAAATTACTTTTATTTCTAATTTTCATTTTAAAGACTTAAATATAATTTAAA